>PVIU01004932.1:0-120181 GCA_004026605.1 Ondatra zibethicus | reverse complement strand
ATGGCCAAAAGATACTTAAGGTCATGTTCAACTTCCTTAGCAATCAGGGAAATGCAGATCAAAACAACTTTGAGATACCATCTTACACCTGTCAGAATGGCCAAAATCAAAAACACCAAGGATTCCCTATGCTGGAGAGGATGTGGAGTAAGGGGAACTCTCATCCATTGCTGGTGGGAATGCAAACTTGTGCAACCACCTTGTAATTTTCTTTTTAAGAGTAGAAGAAAATAGCTCTCGCTTCCTGTGCTGAGATTGGAGGCGCACACTGGCAGGGCTGTGCCCGCCTGGTGGTAAGATCTCCGCGGGCCGGGCCTCTTTGTTTCACAGGACACTGCACCCCCACCCCACTCCCTCCACCCCCCCCCGGAAGATCACCCTTTCCTCGGTGGGGCTTTGGTACCACAGCACTCTCTCTTCTTGTGCTGAGATCGTAGGCGGCTCACACTGGTAAGGTTGTGCAAGCCTGGTGGTAAGGTCCCTGCAGGCCTCCTTGATCAACAGGACCCTGCACCCTGCCCCTGCAAGATTGCCTTTTCCTCTGTGGAACATTGGAACCCCAAGAATCTCTCTCCCTATGCCGAGATTGGAGGTACAGAAGGATCAGAAGCCCAGACGGACTTCCTCTTCCTGCACTGAGATCAGCTATCCAGAGGGGTGAGTGTGTACAAGCTGTCCTGGGAGGTCTCAACCCACTGAGACTCCCATGACTGAAATCAGAGGAGGAGATGGGTAGGCGTCAATCCAAGAATTCTTCCAACAATCTGAAAATCAACATGATAACACCAGAAACCAACGAGTACTCAACAGGAAAACCTGAGCAACCTAACCCAGAAGAAGTAGAAGAAATCGACTTTAAACCTAACTTTGTGAAAGTGATAGAGACCTTTAAAGAAGAGGTGAAAAACGCCTTTGAAGAAAGGGATGAGAAAACTAACAAAAAGTTAGAAGAAAAGAATAAATTCCTCAAAGATACCCTAGAAAACGAGGAAAAAGCAATCAAACAGGTAATGGAAACAGTTCAAGACATAAAAACTGAAATGGAGGCAATGAAGAAAACACAAACCGATGGAAGGCTGG
The DNA here is from genome assembly GCA_004026605.1 of Ondatra zibethicus. Lineage (NCBI taxonomy): Eukaryota > Metazoa > Chordata > Mammalia > Rodentia > Cricetidae > Ondatra > Ondatra zibethicus. The sequence continues at coordinate 119,101 of PVIU01004932.1, read as the reverse complement.
AGATGGATAATCTGGAAAAACAATCAGGAATGGCAGAGACAAGTATAACCAACAGAATACAAGAGATAGAAGAAAGAATCTCAGACGCTGAAGATACGATAGAGAAAATAAACTCATTGATCAAAGAAAACAACAAATCCAACAAATTCTTAACACAAAACACCCAGGAAATCTGGGACACCATAAAAGGACCAAATCTAAGAATAATAGGGGTAGAAGAAGGAGAAGAAGCATAGCTCAAAGGCACAGAAAATATATTCAACAAAATTATAGAAGAAAACTTTCCCAACCTAAAGATGGATATGCCTATGAGGGTACAAGAAGCATACAGAACACCAAAAAGATTGGATAAAAAAGGACATCCCCTCACCATATAATAATCAAAACACAAAACATACAGAATAAAGAAAGAATACTAAGAGCTGCAAAGGAAAAAGGCCAAGTAACGTATAAAGGTAAACCAATCAGAATTACACCTGACTTCTCTATGGAAACCATGAAAGCCAGAAGGTCTTGGAGAGATGTGCTGCAGACACTAAGAGACCATGGATGCAAGCCCAGACTACTATACCCAGCAAAGCTTTCATTCACCATTGATGGAGAAAACAAGGTATTTCAGGATAAAAACAAATTTAAGCAATACATAGCCACAAACACAGCCTTACAGAAAGTACTAGAAGAAATACCACATCTAAAGGAAGCAAGCAACATCCATAATAACACAGACATCTAACAGCCCTCCACTAGCACAACTCAAAGAAGGGAAACACACAAACTCTACAACCCTAAGAAAATAACCGCAGTTAATAACCTCTGGTCATTAATATCACTTAATATCAATGGACTCAATTCACCTATAAAAAGGCAAGGTTAAGAGAATGGATACAAAAACAGGATCCAACATTCTGTTGTCTACAAGAAACACACCTCAACCACAAAGACAGACATTATCTCAGAATAAAGGGTTGGGAAAAGGTTTTTCAATCAAACGGCCCTAAGAAACAAGTGGGTATGGCTATACTAATATCAAACAAAATCGACTCCAAACTAAAATCAATCAGAAGAGATGGAGATGGACGTTTTATATTCTTAAATGGAATAATCCATCAGGATGAAGTCTAAATCCTGAATATATATACACCTAATATAAAAGCATCCACATATGTAAAGGAAACATTACTAGAACTCCACACACTAATAGTAGGAGATTTCAACACTCCTCTCCCACCAATGGACAGGTCAACCAGACAGAAACTTAACAGAGAAATAAAGAGAACTAACAGATGTAATGAATCAAATGGACTTAATAGACATCTAAGAACATTCCACCCAAACAGGAAAGAATATACCTTCTTCTCAGCATCTCATGGAACCTTCTCAAAAATTGATCACATACTCAGTAACAAAGCAAACATCCACAGATACAAAAAAATTGGAGTAACCACCTGTGTCTTTTCAGATCATCATGGAGTAAAGTTAGAATTTAAAAATGACTCCATCCCCAGAAAGCCTACAAACTCATGGAAACTGAACAGTCAACTACTGAACTACTCCTGGGTCAAAGAAGAAAGAAAGAAAAAAGAAAGAAAGAAAGAAATTAAAGTCTTCCTTGAATTCAATGAAAATAAAAACACAACATACCCCAACCTATGGGACACTATGAAAGCAGTGCTAAGAGGAAAGTTCATAGCACTGAGTGCCCACATAAAGAAAATGGAGAAAGCACACATTAGTGACTTAACAGAACACCTAAAAGCTCTGGAAAAAAGGAAGCAGACTCACCCAGGAGAAGTAGAAGACTGGACATAAACTGAGGGCTGATATCAACAAAATAGAGACACAGAAAACAATCCAAAGAGTCAATGAAACAAAGAGCTTGTTCCTTGAGAAAATCAACAAGATTGACAAACCCCTATCCAAACTAATCAAAAGGCAGAGAGAGAATACTCATATTAACAAGATCAGAAATGAAAAGGGGGACAAAACAACAGACACTGAGGAAATTCAGAGAATCATTACATCTTACTACAGAAGCCTGTATGCCACAAAATTGGAAAATGTAAAAGAAATGGACAGTTTTTTAGATAAATACCATATACCGAAATTAAATCAAGACCAACTGAACAATTTAAATAGACCTATAAGTCACGAGGAAATAGAAGCTGTCATCAAAAACCTCCCAACCAAAAAGAGCCCAGGACCAGATGATTTTAATGCAGAATTCTACCAAAACTTCCAAGAAGAGCTAATACCTATACTCCTTAAGGTGTTTCACATAATAGAAACAGAAGGGTCATTGCCAAACTCTTTTTATGAAGCTACAGTTACCCTGATACCAAAACCGCACAAAGACTCAACCATGAAAGAGAATTTCAGACCAATCTCACTCATGAACATCAATGCAAATTTCTCAATAAAATACTGGCAAACAGATTCCAAGAACACATCAAAAAGATCATCCATTGTGATCAAGTAGGCTTCATCCCAGAGATGCAGGGCTGGTTCAACATATGGAAATTTATCAATGTAATCCATCATATAAATAAACTGAAATAAAAAAGCCATATGATAATATCATTAGATGCTGAAAAAGCATTTGACAAAATTCAACACCGCTTTATGATAAGGTCTTGGAGAGATTAGGGATACAAAGTTCATATCTAAATATAATAAAAGCAATATATAGCAAGCCGACAGCTACCATCAAATTAAATGGAGAGAAACTCAAAGCGATTCCACTAAAATCAGGAACAAGACAGGGCTGTCCACTCTCTCCATATCTCTTTAATATAGTGCTTGAAGTTCTAACAATAGCTATAAGACAGAATAAGGAGATCTTGGAGATTTGAATTGAAGAGGAAGAAGTCAAACTTTCGTTATTTGCAGATGATATGATAGTGTACATGAGTGACCCCAAAAGCTCTACTGAAAACTTCTACAGCTGAAAAATGCCTTCAGTAATGTGGCAGGATACAAAATCAACTCAAAAAAAATCAGTAGCTGTCCTATACACAAAGGATAAAGAAACAGAGAGGGAAATCAGAGAAACATCACCTTTTACAATAGCCAGAAATAGCATAAAGTATCTTGGGGTAACACTAACCAATGAAGTAAAAGATCTATTTGACAAGAACTTTAAGACCTTGAAGAAAGAAATTGAAGAGGATACCAGAAAATTGAAGGATCTCCCATGCTCCTGGATTGGTAGGATCAATATAGTAAAAATGGCAATTCTACCAAAGGCAATCTACAGATTCAATGCAATCCTCATCAAAATCCCAACAAAGTTCTTCACAGACCTTGAGAGAACAATAACTAAGTTTATATGGAAGAGCAAAAAGCCCAGGATAGCCAAAACAATCCTATACAATAAAGGAACTGCAGGAGGCATTACCATCCCTGACTTCAAACTCTATTACAGAGCTACAGTAATGAAAACAGCTTGGTATTGTCATATAAACAGAGACGTTGACAAATGGAATCGAATAGAAACCCCTGATATTAATCCACAAACCTATGAACACCTCACATTTGACAAAGAAGCTAAAAGTATACAATGGAAGAGTGAAAGCATCTTTAACAAATGGTGCTGGCATAACTGGATGTCAAACTCAGGAGAATGAAATAGATCCTTACTTATCTCCATGCACAAAACTCAAATCCAAATGGATTAAAGACCTCAATATTAATCCGACCACACTTAACCTGATAGAAGAGAAAGTGGGAAGTAGCCTGCAGCACGTGGGCACTGGTGACCAGTTCTTATGTAAAACCCCAAGGGCACAGACAATAAGAGCAATAATGAATAAATGGGACCTCCTGAAACTGAGAAGCTTCTGTAAAGCAAAGGACACTGTCATTAAGACAAAAAGGCATCCTACTGAATGGGAGAAGATCTTCACTAACCTCACATCGGACAAAGGTCTGATCTCCAAAATATACAAAGAACTGAAGAAACTAGACATTAAAACTCTAAATTACCCAATTAAAAAATGGGGTAATGATCTGAACAGAGAATTCTCAACAGAAGAAGTTCGAATGGCCAAAAGATACCTAAGGTTATGCACAACTTCCTTAGCGATCAGGGAAATGCAAATCAAAACAACTTTGAGATACCATCTTACACCTGTCAGAATGGCTAAAATCAAAAACACCAATGATAGCCTAGGCTGGAGACGATGTGGAGTAAGTGGAACACTCATCCATTGCTGGTGGGAATGCAAACTTGTGTAACCACTTTGGAAATCAGTGTGGCGGTTTCTCAGGAAATTGGGAATCAACCTACCTCAGGATCCAGCAATATGACTCTTGGGAATATACCCAAGAGATGCCCAATCATACTACAAAAGCATTTGTTCAACTATGTTCATAGCAGCATTATTTGTAATAGCCAGAACCTGGAAACAACCTAGGTGCCCCTCAATGGAAGAATGGATCAAGAAAGTGTGGAATATATACACATTAGAGTACTACGCAGCAGTAAAAAACAATGACATCTTGAATTTTGCATGCAATGGGTGGAAATAGAAAACGCTATCCTGAGTGTGGTAACCCAAACCCAAAAAGACGATTATGGTATGTATTCACTCATTAGTGGACCCTAGCCATAAAACAAAGGACACTAAGCTTATAGCTCACAAGCCTAGAGAAGCCAAATAGCAAGGCAAACCCAAAGAATATCATATATAGATACTCTTGGAAATTGGAAGCAAACAAGATTGGCAGGCAAAACGTGGGAATTCAGGGGTGGGGATAGAGGTGGGGTAGCTGGGCGGGGGAGGGGAGAGAGGGAAGGAGAAGGGAGAATGGAAAGACTGAGGAATGCTTGGGGGAGTATGAGGGTGGAGATGGGGGAAAGGTGGATATTGGAGAAGGGAATAAGATATCTACATTATTGGAGTCATCTTAGGACTGGCAAGATACTTGGCTCTAGAGGAGATCCCAGGTGTCCACAGGGATGCCCCCAGCTAGGTCCTTGGGCAGCAGAGGAGAGGGTGCCAGAACTAGCATTGTCCCATAGTCACACTGATGAATATCTTGATACACATTTCATCTGATGGATGGAGAAAGAGACAGAGACCCACATTCACACCAGAGCAATGGATTGAGCTCCCAAGGTTCATTCGAAGAGCAGAAGGTGGGAGAAGATGAGCAAGGAAGTCAGGACCGCGAGGGGTTGGTCCACCCACTGAGACAGTGTGCCTGATCTAATGGGAGCTCACCAAATCCAGCTGGACCGGGACTGAATGAGCATGTGATCAAACTGGACTCTCTAAATGTGGCTGCCAATGAGGGCAGAATGAGAAGCCATCAACAATGACACTAAGACCTATCTCCTCTGCATGTATTATCTTTTTCGGAACCTAGTTGATTTGGATACACACCTTCCTAGGATGGGATAGAGGGGGGAGGGCCTTGGGCTTCCCACAGGGCTGGGCACCATGCCCTCTTTTAAGGAAGCAGTGGGGAGGGAGCCGGAGGGGACTTGGAGATGGGGAGGAAATGTAATTCTTTTTTTTGAATGGAAAAATAAAAGAATATGGGGGAAAAAGATTTAAAAAAAACAGAGTAGAAGAAAATAATCCCCAATCAGATACAATAAATTTATTATATACTGGCTACAAATAAAAGAGCAGTAATTTCAATTGTCAGGATGTTCGCTAATTTCAAATAACCATAATGATAATATGCTCACAGCACTCATTGAGTTCTTAGGTTATGGGTGATTCATCCAACACCAATGTTATGAGGAGCACCATTCAAAACACCACAAAACAGGGAATTAAAACTAAAGTTTAGGGAGATCAGGCAACCTGACAAGTTGGCAGTGTTTGAACTGGAAAACAGATGTGTGTGTGCATATATGTGTGTGTCTTTCTGTGTGAAAGTGAGTAATTTTTAAATTTCGTGTATATAAATATGGTGCAGAAGAATTGTCTGTATTCTGTCAATCATGTTTTAAGTAAATGCTGATTGGCCAGGCAGGAAGTGTAGGTGGGACAACCATACAGGAAGTAAAGGTGGGGCAAGGAGAACAGGAGAATCCTGGGAAGGAGGAAGCCCATTCTTTCCCTAGTCCTGCCCAGATCACGGAAGAAGCAGGACGTGACCTGACCTGCTGACAAAGGTACAGATCCATGTGGCTAACATATACTAGAATAATGGGCTAATATAAGTTATAAGAGCTAATAAGCCTGAGCTAATGGGCCAATCAGTTTATATCTAATGTAGACTCGCTGTGTGATTTTCCTTGGGACCTAACGACAGTGGGAATTGGGCAGGACAGAAGCCCTGACAGGCCCGCTCCTCATGCTACATAAATATATAACTTTCTAGATCTCAAAGATGAGTAGTCTAACAAGAAACATATTGCAGAGACTGCTAGTGATGTTTCACAAAGATATTTAACAATCTAAATGCCCCTCGATAGAAGAGTGGATAAGAAAAATGTGGCACATTTACACAATGGAGTACTACACAGCAAAAAAAATTATGACATCTTGAATTTTGAAGGCAAATGGATGGAGTTAGAAAACATCATTTTGAGTGAGATAACCCAGATCCAGAAAGACAATTATCACATGTACTCACTCATAAGTTGTTTTTAAACATAAAGGAAAAAACACAGCCCACAAATCACAATCCCAGAGAACCTAGACAACAATGAGGACTCTAAGAGAGACATATGTAGATCTAATCTACATGGGAAGTAGAAAAAGTCAAGATCTCCTGGGTAAATTGGGAGCATGGGGATCTTGGGAAAGGGTTGAAGGGGAGGGAAGAGCCAGGGAGGGGAGCAGAGAGAACGTAGAGCTCAATAAAAATCAATTTAAAAAAATGAATCTCCCACCAACCATAAAAAATGATGTTTAATTATAAATTCAACAGAAAATCACTATACAGATTATCTTTTCCAAGCATCATCCCAAAACTCTTCAAATAGCATCATTTTCAGATATAAATACTCAACCTTGAACAATAACTTGTAGAATGTCTTCCTACATCTTATCTCAGATGTAGTGTACAAAGGGTTTTGAGTATGCATCAGACCTATCTGGGCCCTGGGTTTGAATCATGTCAGTGGGCCTTGCAAGCTCTGAAAATTTCAGGAGCTATTTAACTATTTAATAACTCAATTTTCCTCTTATATAATGGATACCTGGATACCTACATCATCTGACTTAAAAGAAATATGATATAAAACTTTTGACCAGAACCTGGAACAGAATAAGTAATGAATAAAATATAACTATTTATTATAATTAGCTCTTCAAAATATTTCTGGCATGATCACTTCTATTTAATGTTGTTTCTACCTCGAATTTTACCCAAAAGCATGGTTGCAAGGATACAGGAATTACACAGATGATTTATTACCTGGAGTCATCAGTTCTGTCTAAGTAACTATGCATCTTCTGTGGAACTTTACTGAACTGATAAAGTTCAATAAATACCAGCTGAGATGTTCTACAAATCATCTATAAGCCTTTCTTCTCTTTTGATTTAGTTCCTGGATCACATGGAAGTTTCCAGTAACAGAATGCCATAACTTAGACCTCTTTAACAAGGTGAGTGGAGAGCATGAAGGGAGGCTAATTGGGCACCTCAGGGAGGAGGCAAGTTTCGAAGGCAACCATGGAAGCTACTCTTTCGTTCTTTGTTATCTATTCAGTTACTGTATCACATAACTCCTTCCATAGCCCCCACAAAAGTTATGTGTCCCCAGGCCAGTGCTTTGAAAGAGATGCCAAATATTTGTAAAGTGGTATTAGTGGGAGAGCCTTTGGTCATTTGTGGCACATTGTCACCAAAGGAGATCATGGGGTCCCAGTATTTTCCTCTGCCTTTGCTTTCTGGCCACAAAGTACATGGTTCCAGCCAAGGTGTGTAGCATGAGGGCCTGCTTGGTCGTGGTTTCTATCCTGCCACCAGGTCCCACAGCTGGCGAGTCTCAAAGAAATTCACACAGAGATTCTCCATAAGTTACAAACTGATTGGCCCATTAGCTCAGGCCTCCCATTAGCTCTTGTAGCTTATATGAACCCATTATCCCTATCTATGTTAGCCACATGGCTCAGTTCCTTTCTCAGCTGGGCAGGTCACAACCTGCTTCTTTGGTGGTCTGGGGAGGAGTGCCGAGAGAGCTTCCTGCTTCCCAAAATTCTATTCTCCTTGCTCCACCTCTACTTCCTCTCTGGTTGTCCCACCTATACATCCTGGCTAATGGCCAATCAGTGTTTATTTAAATCATGATTGACAGAACACAGACAATTCTCCCACACCAAAGGTGTGCACCTTTATATGATTCACTGATTTGCCAGAGGCCCAAAGCAACCAAGGTAATTCATCTTTAGTCTCTTCTCTATCTACTTGTTATGAAACTTTGCTGGGAAGATGAAACATCCATCTATTTGTAAAAGATAAAGTATTAATGACAGATAAACAAGTAATATACATAAAAGTTCCACAAATGCCTAGTTTTGTGAACCAGTACATTTATTGAAGCTAACTACAGGAATACACGCATGAGTTTACTTACAGAGACATATGTCACTCAAGGGCAGCTGTGTTCTTCAAAGACCCACAGCAGCATGCTTGATGACTCACAAGAAGTCAGTCTCTTGGGCCCCTAGACAATGGGCCCTGAGAGTCTTCTTTCTTGGCTTTCAGTTCCTTCTATGTTGGTGAGAGAGGGCAAGCGTTTCACCCATGCTGTAATGACTTCCTTGAAGTTGTAATATTCCTTCCTTCAGAGAGGATGAACTCTCATAAGATTCAAAAAACTAAAAAAAACTTAGAGAGTCTTAGAACTCATGACTGACCAGACTCAGGCAATCCAGAGAATTGCAAGGTTCACAATGCCCTTTGCTGAAGAAAGCTAGAACAGCAGCCAAGAGGGTTAGTTATCTGTCAGAAAATAGCTACATGCCATCATTTCAAGAAAATAATGAAGTAATGTTATGTTTAGATCTCTTCTCTTCTAGGAATAAAATCAAAGTTTTAGTTTATTACCTTCAACAAAATTACCTTTCACTGGCAAACAAGAGAGAAACTTAACTCAGCTCTGATTTCATTCCATAAACAAACACAGGGAACAGAGAGGGGAACCACTCTTCCTCAAGGCAGCTTAACAACTTGACCCATCCAGCATTCCACCAGAGGAAGGTGCCTATCCTACCAACCAGAGATGAGTGACTCAGACTCTTAGCAGCTCTGAGGAAAGGAGCTCAGGTAATGAGGAAGTGCAGCAGGTAGGAGAGCGAAGTCCTTAATCAGTGACTAAACAATCAATAAACACAAATGGGTCAAATCAGTTCAATTGAATTAAATTGACCTTATATCTTTTGAGAACAGCCTAAGGGCACAGAAAAAGACAGCAGGTTAGGGTTGACTGGAGTTGTACCAACAGAGAAAGTCTGGGAATTACGGAATTTTAGTGTCAGGCTTCTGAAAATCTTGTGAGTTGTGTGTGTCACTGTAAGAAGAATCCACACAGAACAAGAAGTGCCATCTACACAGCAGAGCATTTGATTGTATGGACATCTTCCTATGAATTTCTTTCTCTATTTCCCTCCTTCTAATATAGTCAAGTGATTGTCTCTGACCATCATGAGAACTTCATTTCTACCTCCTCTCAAACTGTACTATTTCCTGTTTGGTGGTTAGTACAGAATAGCATAACTTCTCACTCCTATATTGAACATCTTCAATAGATTTCCTAATTGCCTAAATTCTAATTGCAAGGGAGGCATGCAGAGGAGTTTGATAAAATTTAACCATACAAGGAGTTTCATTATGTAACCATGTCTTAAATCAAATCAAGCAGATACCAACAATGTCTCAACCAGCTCTTAAAATAATCAGTCTCCTAGTTGCAAAAATGTACAGGGTCCTAACATTTAGGGAAACATGGGAAGTCCTCTGTAAAAGTCATAACAAACTGTCTAATGCATACTCTACATTGCTTTTAGTTCAACCATTTCTAAAGACAAAATATTATTGCTGAATAAAATACCAGTACTTGGAGTCCATCATCTTTGGGTGCATAATTTATTTATCCACTGTGAAGTGTAGGAACTCCACAGGACATGCTAGAAAGCAGGGAATAGTTCCATTTATTGAAGGACTTGCCTGTGCTATCCCTTCCTGAGCATGCTCTCATTTTCTGATTGCCCTCTAAAGACACCCTTCCGCTCCCATCTATCTCTTCACCCTAAGTGGCGATACTATTTTGCATTTTCACCAGCAAAGGGTGTAAGTCCCTATTGTAGCAAATATTACCACTATATTATTTACATTAGACTTTTCTTAAGAGCATTTGATCCCTTTCAGGGCAATTGTTCTAATATCTCTTACTCGTTGATTTCTTCTCTGTATTTCTAGTTCCAGCAAAAGCTTTCACTGGGGGGGGGGGCGGGGGAGGCTCTCATTCATGATCATGGGTTTAATTAACATAACCTTGATCTAAAATCAATTGTTCAACCTAAAATAACTATCATTAACCCATTGGTCTCCTTCACTGTTCACCCAAATATATTTACTAGAGTATCTTAACAACACTACAATAGAATAGTCCTGTATTAGGCATGTCACTTATCCTCTCAAAATGTGCACTTTCTTTTGAGAATGCTCAATGTTATTAGCAGAATGAGTGCAGTATATAGACCTCTGGCAAACATTTTTAAGATGTTTGAAATGTGTAAAAGATACCAGTGAGTCAAAATTTTATATAATTCAGACAGAAGTTATTGGGTTTGTTAACTGCCTGCACTCAAATATGTAAAGCATAAAAAAACCTCTCTGTCAAGTAAAGTGCATATGTGTAAAACAGAGATGACTAAAAACCCTACTCAGTGTCCCTGATATTAAACACACAAAAGGTGCTGCAATGTTATAAGTATTAGAAACATACATAATACCTAAGAGTTGTGAATTTTAAACTGAATAATCTACAGATAATGTCCATTCTTATTCTGTGTGCTCTTAAACCAAGAAACATATGAAGTCCAGATATTACCTGAATTTGTTGTAATTATAATTCACATATTTTTTTCAATTACTTTGTAAGGGAAAGTTATACTATTAGCCCAAGGCGTCTTCTGCCTGTGGGCTTACCACTAGAAAGGAGAAAGGATATTAACATCCACATGAAATTTTTAATGTAGGCATATTTCCAAAAGTAAAGTGTGTGGTCTTTACTGCCCTTGCTCACTATACCATGCATTAACCATGTATCCTCTCCCCATGTTTCTTTCTGGGTTGCTTAAAATTGATTCAATAAAGTTTTAAATTCCTATATGAATCTCTGTATTTTATGGCCTTCTGGACAGCAAACTTCTGAGTGTTCTCTGAGGTTACCACTATACCAGTTGTTCTCACACATGTTCCTATCCCCATAGTGCTTTAGAGACATCTTAATGGATGCTGACATTCATCAGCCAACGGCACTCCCTCACTATCACCCTCATTTGGCACTCGCCTAGCTATAAGATTGTCTTCTTAAGTAGAATATACCCATGTTCATTGCGAATACTAGTAGACATTCATCTTTCATCAAGTGCTGAGCCGATATAGCTGTTTCCCTTACTAATGGACTTAAGATTAGTTTCCTTGGGATAAGAATTTGGCATCAAACAAGGTTGTGTTTGCCAGGCATTAAATAATTAATCACACAGGTAATTGAACTTTCCCATTTTAATAAGTATAATGAAAGAAACATGGAAGTGATGAAAGTAGTAACCAATAAAGATTAACAAGATTTGGAAATAGCACCGTAAGAAAGTCAGCAATGCAATGGAAGGGAAGGAATTAGTGCTATCTAGAGAAATGGTTGCAAGTGAAGGAATCTGAGAGTCCACAGGATGCTGTGGAGATTGATGAAATGTTGTTGGTACCAAAATATCTTACCAAGAGATTGCAGCATTTGAAATAAAGGTGTATAGACAGAATAAAAATACTGTGCAAAGACAAAGAATATTTACATTTTTCTAAAACTTTCAAGATTCTACAGAAGAGTTTTAAGCATCGGAATATTGTATATTCATATTACTATTGCTCGGGCCAGGAATCCTGGAGAAAGATAAAGATGAGGAAAGGCCATTGTTGAACTAGAGACAATGATTTTCTTATTTGGTATCTGGAAGAAAGATGAAGAGGAAGAGGAAGAAGAAAGTAAATATTTGCACTCTGGGGACTGCAGTCTTTTTCTGTGTCCTCATAAAGTGACAGAAGAGAGTACAAGCTTTCTGGCCTCTTCTCGGGAGTACACTAATTCCACCGCAGAGACTTCACTCTATGCACTTATCTCAAAGCCAATGGCCTTGCAAGCCTTCACAACAAATGCCATCAAACTAATGATCAGAATCGAACCCAGGAAAATTTGTAGAGGACACAATTTTGTCTGCATCCAGTAGTGAAGGTTTTATATTAATTGTGTGTCCCATGATTAAAATACAAATACATTTTCTTTTAAACCTGATCTGTGTTTACAGATAAACCTAATGTCTAGGTCAAATTTTTTTAAACTAGATCATGTAGAGTCCATAACCAAGTGTGAGGGTAGTGAAAACCTTGACCACAATAGAAGATGTCTAACACATAACAAGCAAAAGAAATTGAAAATCAAATCCATAATGAATTCAAGGTGCTTCTGGTTGGGCTCAACCAACTTCACCAGAGCCTTGAACGGAAAAGTAGAAACAAATGCACATCTCATTGGACACGCCATTATAATATAGAGTGCCAACTAAAGCCCTGAAACATCGGCAGAGATTAGACCCTACGGAATGGAATAAATTATAGTGTTGGTGTTTTTAACTGTACATGCAAAGGTAACTGCTCATGTAGAAAGAATTGTTTAATTATGGAAAAGAAAGACATGTTTTCCTGACAGCATTCTTCAACATATAAGTGTACTAAATTACTACATTCCTGAATTGTCTTGTTAGTATGTTGAAGTTTTTTATTATACTTTGAGCTGATAACTGGACTTTTGTATTAAAAATCATTAAATGGCAAGGCATGGTAGCACATTCCTTTAATCCCAACTCTCAGCAGGCAGACAAGAATAGTGTGGTCTCAATAGGGAATTCTAGGACATTTGAACTACAAAGAGAGACCAGTCTCAAAAAGGAAAAACAAAATCTCATGGAGTGAACTCCATACATAAAATGAACACTATACTCTGCCATTTTATTGTATATATTTATCAGTATTGACAACTGCAAAGAAAATATCAATTAACTCTGAAAAACATGCAATATTCTCTATGTCCAGAACTATGTATATTGGCCAAATCATTCTCCATACAAACAAAAGGGGACTTAGCTAAGAGAAAAAGGGAAGTTTCCACTTAACTCAATGCATGATTTTACAGAATTGTGCGAATAGTAGTTTTCGGAGTCTGGGAGAGAATGAATGGACGTTAAAAGAAGGCAGACTACTGAGCAGGAGTTCCAATGTGTTCTGACACAAAAGTGTGGATAAGGATGATGATATACTATGTACTTCAGAGTGTTAAGGAAATCTTTTTAATCTTCTCACAAATTATGGATCAAACGTACTTTGAAAATTCACTTAGTGCCTCATAAATATGTGCAATTTTATATTTATGTGGCAGTTAAAATAACGTTTAATTTAAAACTCCAACTTTACACTTCAAAATTAATTTTACTAACCTAAACTTTAGGCTCTATAAAAGATTTTCTTTTTCTTAAAATTTCATGCTCTCATTAGAAAATATAAGGAACGGGAAGGAGATGTAGCTCAGTTGGTTGAGGGGTTAACATGCAGAAGGTCCTGAGTTTGATACATAATACCATATTAAAAAAATAAAAGCCAAGTGTGATGATGCACCTCTATGATACCAACATTTGGGACGTGGAAGTGGGAGTATTAGAAGTTTGATGTTGTCCTTGGTACATAGCAAGTTTGAGATCAGCTTACGCTACATTGAAAAAAAAAAGAAAAGAAAAAGAAAATATAAGAAACATGAATAACATAAATAATTATGTAATTTACCAGTGAGGTTCCTGCATTGAAACTTTGTTTTCAAAATTAAAAATAATTAATGCCTATAATTATGCCATTCAAAATAAATCAATATAAAAATATTGTTTTTCAAATAAAATGCCTACTTTAGCATATATATGTCTGTTTTTTCATTATGTCTTATATTTAAGTAAAATAAATAAAAATTGAGAAATTAAATACTTCTGAAAATCCCAGGTGAAAATTATCCTTAGGCAAAAGTTTGCCTCAGAATATAGTTAAACTAATTAGGCAAGCTTTTCTTTATGTTAAGCTTCAATCACTGAAGTATTTGACATCCCTGTGTATAACATAATAATAATTCTCAGGTTTCTTGCAATGAGAATTGTGCTTATTTTAATAGGTCTTTGAAAGACAGATGTGTCATTGTCCAACTCACAACTGTTTCCCTTGGGGTAAGCAACTGCCTGCAACATAAAATGTCTATTGTATGGGATGAAAATTGAGGAAATGAAGAATTCTGCTGCACTATTTTAGCTTTGAATGCTATTAAACTTCATTTTTCTGTGATTTGTATTACTATGGATGTCATTTTTATATCATTCATGGTCTTTCTTAGGTGGAGTTATTGATGGTAATCATTCACACAATGTGGTCATCCAGGAAGCAAATGTCCAGCTTACCCAGATAAAAGGCCATGTTTCAAATGATGTTAATGATCAAACATTTGGACGCTTACTCTTAAAGAGAACAGAGCAAAGCACAATGGTTGTTGGCAAAAATATGTGACTGCTAGTTTTGTATGCCAGAACTATGCAAGAAGAAGAAGAAGAAGAAGAATTAGAAGAAGAAGAAGAAGAAGAAGAAGAAGAAGAAGAAGAAGAAGAAGAAGAAGAAGAAGAAGAAGAAGAAGAAGAAGGAAAAAAGAAAATAAGAAAGAAACTTTAGATTCCTATGATTCATCCTTTAAAGAGCTGAAATTATTTTAGATGCCTACATATTTCTTGGAGTTTTTAAGACCATCAATTAAAAGAAGAATCCTTTCATTCTAATCTCAAATTCTTAGACCAACTGAAGGATAAGCAAGATGGGGAAGATGAAACCACCAAAGATTCTTTAATCCAATTAGAGCATGTAAATTTCCACTAAAGATCATCAAGCATATGCTCAAAGGATGACATTGGGTACTATGCCAGCAAGTGTCTACTTGATATTGACTGACATAGCTGTGATTAGATACCTCAGGTTCAGTTTGCGCTGGGCTTTCCTGAAAATGTTGCTTGTTCTAGATTATATATTTTGAATCTTTGAACTCTACTAAGTTAATCGGTGAACTTCAAGTGTTTTTAAATATAGCCAAAAACACTGATAAGCTTTTTATCATTAATAGACATGTTCAACTTTTTGAAAACTCATTAAAGTAAGGGTGGCATCACTCTCAACAAAAGACATAATATGGGCATGCTACATTCCACTCATTCTTTTTTTTATTGAATTTTAAGAGCTCCCCACTTCAACCCTACCCCAAGGTCCACATGCTCCCAATTTACTCAGGATATCTTGTCTTTTTCTATTCCCATGTAGATTATATCTATGTAAGTGTTTCTTAGTGTTCTCATTGTTGTCTTAGTTCTCTGGGATTATGGTTTGTAGGCTGGTTTTCTTTGATTTATGTTTAAAAAACACTTATGAGTGAGTATATGTGAAAATTGTCTTTCTGTGTCTGGGTTACATCACTCAAGATAATGTTTTCTAGTTCCATCCATTTTATGTAAAATTCAAGATGTCGTTATTTTTTCTGTTCATTCCACTCATTCTTGATCAACTCTTCAACAGGTCCAGAAGGCTTATTTCCCTGCAAATCTATATCTGCAGAGTAGTTAAGACCTCAGGTCTTTTGTCTTCTTATTCCATGTTTGCTGCCACTGTTCATTAGATACCTAAAAGCAGGCATGCACACATTAAAACTCATGTCAGACAATCCCGTGAGTAACTACTGTGCTTTCATAGAAGCAAACTTGTGGTTCAGTTTGTTTATATGGTAGATTACATTGACATATTTTTGTATGTTGAACCATTCCTGCATCTCTGAAAGGAAACTGACTTGATCATGGTGAATGATGGTTCTGATGTGTTCTTGGATTCGATTTGCCAGTATTTTAGCATCAATGTTCATGGGTGAGATTGGTCTATAATTCTTTTTCTTTGTAATGTCTTTATGTGGTTTGGGTATCATGGTAATTGCAGTCTCAAAAAAGTGTTTGGCAATGACCTTTCTGCTTCTATTATGTGGAACAATTTGAGGAGTATTGGTATTAATTCCTCTTTGAAAATCTTGTAGGATTCTGAGCTGAAATCATCTGGTCCTGGGCATTTTTTGGTTGGGAGACTTTTGATGACTGCTTCTATTTCTTCAGCAGTTATAGGTCTGTTTAATTTACTTATCTGATCTTGATTTAATTTTGATAAGTGATATTTATCCAGAAAGTTGTTCATTTCCTTTAAGTTTTCCAATTTTGTGGAATACAGGTTTTCAAAATATGGCCTGATGATTCTTTGAATTTCCTCCATGTCTGTTATGTCCCCCTTTTCATTTCTAATTTTGTTGATTTGGATATTCTCTCTCTGCCTTTTGATTAGTTTGGATAAAGGTTTGTCTATTTTGTTGATTTTCTTGAAGAACAAACTCTTTGTCTCATTGATTGTATTGTTTTCTTTGTTTCTATTTTTTGATCTCAGCTCTCAAATTGATTATTTCCTGACATCTAGTTCTCTTGGGTGAATTTTCTTCTTTTTGTTCTGAAGTATTCAAATGTTATGCTAATTCCCTAGTGCTGGATTATTCCAGATTCTTTTTTTAATATTCTTTTATTTTTCATTCAAAAAATTTACACTCCCTCCCCTTCTCCCAGTCCCCTGACGCTCACCCACTAACCCTCCTCCCTCCCCCTGCTTCCTTAAGAGGGGACAGGGTATCCTGCCCAGTGGGAGCCAAAGGCCCTCCCCTCTCCATCCCGGCCTAGGAAGGTGTGCATCCATATAGACTAGATTCCCAAAAAGCTAATACATGGAGAAGAGATAGGTCCCAGTGCCATTATCATTGGCTTCTCAGTCAGCCCCCATTGACAGCCACATTCAGAGATTCCAGTTTGATTATATGCTCATTCAGTCCTGGTGCAGCTGGATTTGTCGAGCTCCCATTAGATCAGGCACACTGTCACGGTTGGTGGACCAGCCTCTCCCGGTCCCGATTTCCTTGCTCATCTTCTCCCACCTTCTGCTCTTCGACTGGACCTTGGGAGCTAAGTCCATTGCCCTGATGTGAATGTGGGTCTCTGTCTCTATCTCCATCCATCCGATGAAATTTCTATGGTGAAGTTCAAGATATTCATCAATGTGACTATGGGACAAGGCTAGATCAGGCACCTTCTCCTCTGATGCCTAAGTACCTAGCTGGGGACATCGGTGATACCCTCACTGAATGGGAGAAGATCTTCACTAACCCCACATCGGACAAAGGTCTGATCTCCAAAATATAAAAAGAACTCAAGAAACTAGACATTAAAATGCTAAATTACCCAATTAAAAAATGGGGTAATGATCTGAACAGAGAATTCTCAATAGAAGAAGTTCAAATGGCCAAAAGATACTTAAGGTCATGTTCAACTTCCTTAGTGATCAGGGAAATGCAAATCAAAACAACTTTGAGATACCATCTTACACCTGTCAGAATGGTTAAAATCAAAAACACCAATGATAGCCTAGGCTGGAGACGATGTGGAGTAAGTGGAACACTCATCCATTGCTGGCGGGAATGCAAACTTGTGCAACCACTTTGGAAATCAGTGTGGTGGTTTCTCAGGGAATTGGGTATCAACCTACCTCAGGATCCAGCAATATGACTCTTGGGAATATACTCAAGAGATGCCCAATCATACTACAAAAGCATTTGTGCAACTATGTTCATAGCAGCATTATTTGTAATAGCCAGAACCTGGAAACAACCTAGGTGCCCCTCAATGGAAGAATGGATCAAGAAAGTGTGGAATATATACACATTAGAATACTACTCAGCAGTAAAACACAATGACATCCTTAAATTTGCATGCAAATGGATGAAAATAGAAAACACTATCCTTAGTGAGATATCCCAAACACAAAAAGATGATTATGGTATGTACTCACTCATTAGTGGATCCTAGCCATAAACAAAGAACATTAAGCTTATAGCTCACAAGCCTAGAGAAGCAAAATAGCAAGGTGAACCCAAAGAAAAACATATATGGATCCTCCTGGAAATTGGAAGCAAACAAGATCGCAGGGCAAAAGGTAGAGGCACGGGAATGGGGATAGGGGTGTAGGTAGGAGTTGGGGGGGGATGAAAGGGAGAGAGGAAGGGAGAAGGGAGAAGGGATGGACTGGGGAGAGCTTGGGGGAGTGGGAGGGTGGAGATGGAGGAAGGGTGTATATTGGAGAAGGAAATAATATGTCTGCATTAAGGGAGTCATTTTAGGATTGGCAAGAGTCTTGGCTCTAGAGGAGATCACAGGTGTCCAGCTTATTTATGTAGGCATTTAGTGCTATGAACTTTCCTTTTAACACTGCTTTCATGGTGTCCCATAAATATCGGTATGTTGTGTCAAAACAACTCTAAGATTTCATCTTATACCTCTAAGAATGGCCAAGATCAAAAATACTGATTACAATTTATGCTGGAGAGGTTGTGGGGAAAGGGAAACACATCTGCTGGTGGGAATGCAGCTGGTACAGCCCCTTTGGATGTCAGTTTGCACTTTCTCAGAAAATTAGGAAACAACCTTCCTCAAGACCCAGCAATACCACCTTTGGGTATATGTCCAAAGGATGCTCAAACATGCCACAAGGACAGGTGCTCAACTCTGTACATAGCAGCATTGTTTGTCATAACCAGAACCTGGAAACAACCTAAATGCCCCTCAACCAAAGAATGGATAAGGAAAATGTGGTACATTTACACAATAGAGTATTACACAGCAGAAAAAAATAATGACATCTTGAAATTTGGAGGCAAATGGATGGAACTAGAAAACATTATTTTGAGTGCAGTCACCCAGACCCAGGAAAACAATTATCACATGTTGTTTTTAAACATAAAGCAAAGAAATCCAGCCTACAAATCACAATCCCAGAGAACCTAGACAACAATGAGGACTCTAAGAGAGACATACATTGATCTAACCTTCATGGGAAGTAGTAAAAGACAAGATCTCCTGAGTAAATTGAGAGCATGGGGACCTTGGGAGAGTGTTAAAGGGGAAGGGAGAGGCAGGGAGGGGAGCAGAGAAAAAATGTAGAGCTCAATAAAAATAAAAAAAGAAACAGACTTATTTTTCTTTGATGATCACCATCATCTTTTGTTGAATTATATGTGACCAATCCAATCCAATGCCCACTCTAAGAATTCATGTGCACAATTTTGAAGAAAAAGGCCAAATGAAAGCAAAGATTAATAATACAACTCTCTGGCCAGTTTGTTCCTGTAATTAAACTGTGTTCTGAGAAATGATCCTAGAATCTTTCTAATGCTTCTATCAGAAAGTGGTTTGTTTCTTTCTCACTCAAAATCAGACAATGTGCTAATACCCAATTCATGGCATGCTCTTGTTTACCCAGGAGTAGTCTTTCTAGGGACCCAATGATATGTCTGAAATCCAGTCAGCTGTAAGAATTCCTGTTCTGTAGATAACATTGCCTTGCTTGGAAATCACAGTGCTTCATATTATTACTTCTATTGGGATGTGACAGCAACTCCACATAGCACCCTTATTGGGTGCACTCCAACAGGGTGCAATTTTCTGAATAATACAATCCCAGTGTCACCTTCAACTTAAAACTAAATCAGTCTCATAGCTCTTTCTCACTCTGTGTTCCACATAAAACTTGAAGTAATCCAACATGTATATGAAGTGAACTACCCAATGCAATGTGTCCTATAAAAGCCAATGATTCCTCTAAATTACAAGGAATATAAAGTTTACAGATCCCTTTTAAAGGTTGACAAGTATTATGAGTAATTATTGTTTACAGCATGATGTCTGAAATTATATCGAAATTGTGGGATGATTTAACACCGCCAATTAGCACATACCTTTTATCTTTGTGGTAGTTTGCCAGAGTTTTTTAAGATATAATATATTGTTATCCACCATGTACTATCGTCCCATAGTTTGCAGTATCTCCAGAAGTTATTATGTTGTATTTTCTACTTCTGTGGGTTTAAAAATGTTTAGATTTGGAAAGTGGATGAAGTCATGTTCCACATTCCTTAATGTGCCTGGCTTATTTCATTCAACACAATATTCTCCAGTTTCATCCACATTGTCACCAATGATACCATTTCCTTCTTTAAGAACAATTAGAAACTTACATTGCACATAGAGTACCTCATAAATTCACCCACTGGTAGATGTTTAGCTTAATGCTTTATGTAACAAAGGTGAAAATGGTGTAGTGAAGGTGAGAATGTAGATGTCTCTCAGAGAAACTCAATAACTGATTATATTTCCATGAAATACATAACCAATAATGAGACTGCTGAATCATATGGTAATTCCTTTTAAATTGTTGAAATAATCACAAATTATTTTTCCATAAATTTACAGAGAATTTCAAAATTATCCAGAACATTAGGCAATCTTTAAAAAATCACCAATAGTATATCAGCATTTCCTTTAAATGTATTTCCTGGTAGATGAGGAAACTGTATTTTATCCAGGTGGCCTCTGTCTGCACAGAGAGGGGGAGAGAGAGAATCTCCATAGAGCAAGAAGATTCCTTCTCAGAGCAAATATGCTAATGATGCTACTTTGGGAACCTGTAGGAGATGCAGGCAAACAAGCAGAAACACATTTCTTTGACTTCCTCTTTGAAGGTTACATAGCCCCATTTCTCCCTTGCTCTCTGCTTCTGGGTCTGTATGATGGGAATTAAGCCCAGCATACGCTGGCACTGGCACTGCTTTGAAGCCATGACATCCTGGTGTTGACACCAGGATGGACTAAAACCCTGTAAACTAGTAGTCAAGGTATATTATTCCTCCCCTAAGGTGTTTTTTGTGAAGCACTTTGGACACAGAGACACTAGAAGTAACTGGGATTCTATCCTAAAGTCTACTTGTGCTACCAACAACTTTCAGTTAAATTTCCTGAAACAAAATGTCTAAGACAAGAATTCAAGTTGATGTTAGCAAGGGCAGACTCTGGGACAAAGCAGTTTGTCATAGATGAAGGGACTAAGTATGGATGTCTTTTCGGCTTTAGTCTAAATCCACAGGAAGCTTTGAAACATGGATAAGACCACGATTTTGATATTACCATGAGGACAAGGGAGCATCATAAAATCAAACCAAGAATAGGGTCCCTTTATTCTCTAATTTTGTCCAATTTGAATTCTTTTTGGGAAAACTTCTACAATTCACCTGTTAAGTCAAGAAGGCTGGAAGCTTCCTCTGTAAGGAATTCTTGATAAGAAGTTAAAGTTGATCTTCCACGCTCTCTTCTCCCCACACCCCCATGCTCTTAATTTTGTCAGGCGATCTTGTCTGTTTCTACTTTCCAGGTGAATCTATACATGTTTTTCTGAGCTTTCACCATATTACTTAGCTTCTCTAGGATCATGAACTATAGGCTCAATAAGGGGAGGGGTGAGGAGAACTTGAAGGAATGGGATAGTTAAGAAGAAAGAAGGACAGAGATGAGAGCAAGGAAAGAGGTGTCTTGATTGAGGGAGCCATTATAGGGTTAGCAAGGAATCTGGCTCTAGAGAAATTCTCAGGAATCGACAAGGATGGCTCCAGCTAAAAACCTAAGCAATAGAGGAGAGGGGACCGATCTTGATTTACCCTGTAGTCAGACTGATGAGTATCTTAACTATCACCATAGAACCTTCATCCAACAACTGATGGAAACAGAGGCAGAGACCTGCATCGGAGCACTGTACTGAGCTCCCAAAGTCCAGTTGAAGAGTGTGAGGAATGAGAATATGAGCAAAGAGGTCAAAATTATGGGTATACCCACTGAAACAGTCTATCTGAGCTAATGGGAGCTGACCAACTCCAGCCAGACAGGAAAGGAACAAGCATAGGACCAAACTAGTCCCTCTGAATGTGGGTGACAGTTGCATGGCTGCAGCAGACTGGAGGGGCCACTGGCAGTGGCACCAGGATTTATCCCTACTGCATGTGCTGGTTTATTGGAGAACCTATTCTCTTTGGATGGTACCTTGCTAAGCCTAGATATAGTAGGGAGGGCCTTGGATCTTCCCCAAAGCAATGTGCTTTATATTCTCTGAGAACTGAATGGGGGTAGGGTGGAGTGTATGTGGAGGAAATGAGAGGAGGGGAGGGAGTAGGAACTTGGATCGGTATGTATAATGAAAAAAAAAAAGATAGTTTGTTTTCTTTAAAAAAAAAAAAAGAAGAAGAAGTTGTTAAAGGCCTTAATGTATGCAGGCTGCACTAATGAGATTCCTTTGACTGCATGGCAAACTCTTCCACCTTCCCAGAGCATGGGATGTGTACAACCAAAGTGCTACCAAATTATGTGTTTGCTGAAGTCAAATGTATGTGTGAGTAACTCATTCATACACGATGACTCTGGATCTTTTCTGTGTACAGAAGAGAACTGTGCCCTGGGGCCCTTTGTGAGAACACTAATTCCTTACATAAAGGCAGTCCCCGGAAAATGGCTCCCTTCCAGGTGTCCCTCTCCTAACATCATTTTGGTGATCAGAAAATTTTGCAACACTTTTATTAATTCTCTGAGAAATGTATAGAATGTATTTTAGACCAATTACACACTTGTCTTCCAATTCCTTCAAGATCCACCCTCACCTCCCTACCCACCCAACTTTCTATAATTTTTTCACTTACATAATTCAGTTTGTGCTTCCAAAATAATACACAAAGTTAAAGACTTGTATGCAAACATTCATATCAAAGAATTGTTATTTTATGCATATAGAAATTCATCTTTTTACAATTGTTATGTTTGTTTTTATCAAAAATGTCTTTAAACTAATTTCTCTAATGTTGCTAAAGAGTTTTTTTGATATTTTTTTCATATATAGGTTCCTTTCCTATCTTACTGATTTTGATTACTGATTATTAGGATCATCTTTCTATTTCTTTTAAGTGTGATTTTTTTCTCACATTTTCAGAATTTATCCTTATATGATTGATTTCCAGTCTTATATTTAATATCCTTCTAAACACCGCCTTAGGTACTGCCACAGACACAGGACATTCAGTGGAGCAGGCTTATCTTCCCAACATTCAAGATGCCAAGGCAAGAGGATCATAATTTTCAGGCCACTTTTGGATACAAGGAAACCCTTTTTCAAAAGGTAAATAAATAAAAGTTCAAAGTGGTGGTGTATCATATTTTTGTGAATAACTGACACAAAACTCTAAAACTTTTTCGTCTTTTCATATTTGATCTGACTGCTACTTAAAGTACTTTATTGACTGATTGCCAAGTATTTGATTTTTTTTTTATTTTGGTCTTTACTTTGAGAGGTATTACTCTTTGTCATTATAATTATAGCCAGGAAACATTTAATTATTTCAGTCATTATCTTGTTTGTGAAGCATGCACTTATACAGTTATGTATGCACCTATAAAGAACATGTATATGATTGTTGAGGACAATTGCCACACAGTTCAAGTAAAGTTCGGGTTTTAGTCAGATAGAGGCTTCACTTTCCAAACATTCCTCCAATCAGTGGTAATCTGTTTCTGGTTTTGGTGCTGTAGTTTTACAGTTACTTGAGAGACTTAAATAAATCCCCTCCCTACCTGTTTTGAATCCATGTGTTTGTTTTAAATATAAACAACATTTTGATTAGTTATCATATAGTTTTGTGATTTCATTTATATAAATTTTGAATTATGTTCCTTCTACAGAAAATACACATATTTTCTTCATGAGGTAGCCTTCTTATCTGCAATAATCTTTTCTTAGAACCGATTTTAACATTGATATAACCACATAAGCAATATTTAAAGGGAATCTCATGTGGTTTGATCCATGTTTTACCTTTATTAAATCCTCAACTCTACTAGTCCTTACTTTTTCAATGTATATCTTATAAGTCTCACATTAAAGTAGCATGAGAAAATCCTATTTGATTTTTAGGTGATCAATTTTTTTTCCTTTTCAAAAGTTATTTTTTTTCCATTCAAAAATTTCCCTTCCACCCCTCCTCCCATTCCCTGCCCTGTGGAAAGTCCAAGGCCCTCCCCTCTCCATCCAGGCCTAGGAACCTGTGCATCCAAATAGACTAGGGTCCCAAAAAGCCCCATGCAGGAGAACAAGACCAGTGCCATTAACAATGGCTTCTCAGTCAGCCCCCATTGTCAGCCACATTCAGAGAGTCCGGTTTGTTCACATGCCTATTCAGTCCCAGTCAAGCTTAATTTGGTGAGCTCCCATTGGATAAGGCACACTGTCTCAGTGGGTGGACCAATCTCTCACAGTCCTGACTTCCTTGATCGTCTTCTCCTTCCTTCTGCTCTTCAACTGGACCTTGGGAGCTCAGTCCAGTGCTCTGATGTGGGTCTCTGTCTCTATCTCCATCCATCACCGAACAAAGATTCTATGGTGATATTCGAGATAATCATCAGTGTGATTATGGGGGAAGGCCAGTTCAGGCACCCTCTCCTCTGCTGCACAAGGACCTAGTTGGGGACATCCCCATGGACACCTGGATCCCATCTAGAGCCCAGTCTCATGCCTACATTATGGCTCCCTTAATGTAGATATCTTCTTCCCTGCTTCTATATCCGCCCTTCCTCCATCTCAACCCTCCCACTCCCCCAAGCTCTCCCCAATCCTTCCCTTCTCCCTTCTCTCTCCCCGTCTCGCTTTTCACGAACCCCACTCCCACCCATACCCGCCCCCATGCTCCCAACTTTTTCCCAGCGTTCTTGTCTGCTTCCAATTTCCAGGAGGATCTATATATGTTTTTCTTTGGGTTCACGTTGCTATTTGCCTTCTCTAGGCTTAATATCCTTTGTTTATGGCTAGAGTTCAATAATGAGTGAGTACATACCATATTCATCATTTTGGGTCTGGGTTATTGACTCAGGATAGTGTTTTCTATTTCCATCCATTTGCATGTAAAATTCAAGATGTCGTTGTTTTTGACCGCTGAGTAGTACACTAATGTGTATATATTCCAGATTTTCTTGATCCATTCTTCCATTGAGGGGCACCTAGGTTGTTTCCAGGTTCTGGCTATTACAAATAATGCTGCTATGAACATAGTTGAACAAATGCTTTTGTAGTATGATTGGGCATCTCTTGGGTATAGTCCCAAGAGTGGTATTGCTGGATGCTAAGGTAGGTTAATTCCCAATTTCCTGAGAAACCGCCACACTGATTTCCAAAGTGGTTGCACAAGTTTGCATTCCCGCCAGCAATGGATGAGTGTTCCCCTTTCTCCACATCCTCTCCAGCATAGGTTATTGGTGATTTTGATTATAGCCATTCTGACACGTGTAAGATGGTATCACAAAGTTGTTTTGATTTGCATTTCCCTGATCGCTAAGGAAGTTGAACATGACCTTAAGTATCTTTGGCCATTTGAACTTCTTCTGTTGAGAATTCTCTGTTCAGTTCAGTACCCCATTTTTTAATTGTGTTATTTAGAATTTTAATGTCAAGTTTCTTGAGTTCTTTATATATTTGGGAGATCAGACCTTTTTCTGATGTGGGGTTGGTGAAGGTCTTCTCCCATTCTGTAGGATGCCTTTTTGTCTTAATGAAGGTGTCTTTTGCTTTACAGAAGCTTCTCAGTTTCAGGAGGTCCCATTTATTCATTGTTGCTATTACTGTCTGTGCTACTGGGGATATACATAGGAAGTGGACTGCTGTGCCCATGTGTTGCAGACTACTTCCCACTTTCAGTTCTATCAGGTTAAATGTGATCTGATTTATATTGAGGTCTTTAATACATTTGAACTTGAGTTTTTTGCATGGTGATAGATATGGATCTATTTTTATTCTTCTACATGTTGACATACAGTTATGCCAGCACCGTTTGTTGAAGATACTTTCTTTCTTCCATTGTATATTTTTAGCTCCTTTGTTGAAAATCAGGTGTTCATAGGTTTGTGGGTTAATATCTGAGTCTTCGATTCAATTCCATTGGTCAACATCTCTGTTTTTATGCCAATATCAAGCTGTTTTCATTTCTGTAGCTCTATAATAGAATTTGAAGCCAGGGATGATAATGCCTCCAGCAGTTCCTTTATTGTATAGGATTGTTTTGGCTATCCTGGGATTTTTGTTTTTCCATATAAATTTGATTATTGTTCTCTCAAGGACTCTGAAGAATTTCGTTGGGATTTTGATGGGGATTGCATTGAATCTATAGATTGCCTTTGGTAGAATTGCCATTTTTACTATGTTAATCCTACCAATCCAAGAACATGGGAGATCCTTCCATCCTCTTCAATTTCTTTCTTCGAAGACTTAAAGTTCTTGTCAAATAGATCTTTCACTTCCTTGGTTAATGTTACCCCAAGATACTTTATGCTATTTCTGGCTATCGTGAATGGTGAAGTTTCTCTGATTTCCCTCTCTGCTTCTTTATCCTTTGTGTATAGGAGGGCTACTGATTTTTTTGAGTTGATCTTGGTCCTGCCACTTCACTGAAGGTATTTCTGCTGTAGGTGTTCTTTGGTAGAGTTTTTAGGTTCACTGATGTACACTATCGTATCATTTGAAAATAACGAAAGTTTGACATCTTCCTTTCCAATTCGAATCCCCTTAATCTCCTTATATTGTCTAATTGCTATTGCTAGAACTTCAAGCACTATGTTGAAGAGATATGAAGAGAGTGGACAGCCTTGTCTTGTTCCTAATTTTAGTGGAATGGCATTGAGTTTCTCTCCATTTAATTTGCTGTTAGCTGTTGGCTTGCTGTATATTGCTTTTATTATATTTACATATGATCCTGTATCCCAAATCTCTCTAAGACCTTTATCATAAAGGGGTGCTGACTTTTGTCAAATGCTTTTTCAGCATCTAATGAAATGATCATATGTTTTTTTCTTTCAGTTTATTTATATGATGGATTACGTTGATAGATTTTCGTATTTTGAACCAGCCCTGCATCTCTGGGATAAAGCCTACTTGATCATAATGGATGATTTTTTTTATGTGTTCTTGAATTTAGTTTGCCAGTATTTTATTGAGAATTTTTGCTTTGATGTTCATGAGTGAGATTGGTCTGCAATTCTCTTTCTTTGTTGAGTCTGCGTAGTTTTGGTATCAGGGTAACTGTAGCTTCGTAAAAAGAGTTTGGCAATGACTCTTCTGTTTCTATTATGTGAAACACATTAAGGAGTTTAGGTATTGGCTCTTCTTGGAAGTTCTGGTAGAATTCTGCATTACAACCATCTGGTTGGGCTTTTTTTAGTTGGGTGTTTTTTTTTTATGACAGCTTCTATTTCCTCACGACTTATATGTCTATTCAAATTGTTCACCTGGTCTGATTTAATTTTGGTATATGGTACTTATCTTAAAAAAATGTCCATTTCTTTTACATTTTCCAATTTTGTGGCATATAGGCATTTGTAGTAAGACCTAAAGATGCTCTGAATTTCCTCAGTGTCTGTTGTTATGTCCCTCTTTTCATTCTGATCTTGTTAATATGAGTATTCTCTCTCTGCCTTTTGATTAGTTTGGATAGGGGTTTGTCAATCTTGTTGATTTTTTTAAAGAACCAGCTCTTTGTTTCATTAATTCTTTGGATTGTTTTGTCTGTTTCTATTTTGTTGATTTCAGCCCTCAGTTTGATTATTTCCAATCTTCTACTCCTCCTGGGTGAGTCTGCTTCATTTTTTTCTAGAGCTTTCAGGTGTACTGTTAAGTCTCTAATGTGAGCTTTCTCTGTTTTCTTTATGTGGGCACTTAGTGCAATGAACTTTCCTCTTAGCGCTGCTTTCATAATGTTCCATAGGTTTGGGTGTGTTGTGTCTATTTTTGTTGAATTCAAGGAAGACTTTAATTCCTTTCTTTATTTCTTCCCTGACTCAGGGGTGGTTCATTAGTTGACTGTTCAGTTTCCATGTGTTTGTAGGCTTTCTGGGGGTAGAATTGTTGTTAAATTCTAACTTTAATCCATGGTGATCTGATAAGACACAGGTGGTTACTAATTTTTTTTTGTAGCTGTGGATGTTTGCTTTGTTACTGAGTATGTGATCAGTTTTCAAGAAGATTCCATGAGATGCTGAAAAGAATGTTTATTTTTTCCTGTTTGGGTGGAATGTTCAGTTTATTGATGGCTATTCTTTGATACTTAGAAAACACATTGATCCTGATTGTATGCCAAGAAAGATAGTAGACATACAGCACTATCAAGATAGACGCTCTTCTTGATCATATTTCAGTAGAATATGGACAATAAACAAGCAATCAAATGTAAGGAAAAGATAACTACAGATTTGATACAGCTATGAGTCAGCAACTCTGGATACTCTTTTAGGGTTATCAGAGGTGCATGAATTGAGAGCTACAAATACAATGTTATTGTAATCCATATTTTTGTAGTTAGCATTTAAGATGAAATACTAAAATTGAGGAGTCGGTAATGTAAATGGCCAAGAAATTAGATTCAAATGGAAAAAGCAAGAATTGCAAAGAATAAGGTTGTAAAGGGCCTAGGCAGTTCTTGAGACCTGCCTGTGCAACCAAAAATGGATATATACATACAAAGGTCGAAGGACAATCTCAGGGCTGTATTGAATATCACATTTTGAATGAAGAAGAGTTTCATTAAGTGGAAACTGTATTCCTCTACACACACCTTTTTTATTTAAAATATGCCATATTGAGATTTTCAAAATGTTCAATTAGGAAAAAAAATGCTATTATCCCTCTTCAGTTACATATAAAATCTCTTAAGTAACACAAGAGAGATCAACATCGCCTAAGGAAAACTGTGCAACAGGGAAAAGAAGTGGAAGGTACATGTGATTGTCCACACTAACAGTCCATCTTTATCATGGGTCTCATGTGCTTGGATTGGATTTCACTGAGACAACCTGATAAAAATTTTAAGGGTTGGTGATCTTGCTCTTCCATTCTTCCTTTCTGTTTTTCTTCAGTTTTCTCTGACTGAGATGAAAGAACTATGAGGTAGCTGTGTTCTTTGGCTCTTGGTCCTCAATGGTCTAATGGTCTCTGCATTGCATCCAGTTCTGATTTTCTGTGATGGCTTCGGTTTGCTTGAAGAGAAGTTTCTGTGATGGGAGGGGAGCTATATTTATCTATATGCATAAGGTAATAATTTGGTAATTTTTTAAAATACAAACTGCTTCACAGCAAGGGGTTAACCCACTCATATTTAATTTGTTCTTACTTTCATTGGAATTTCTAAAAGTAAAAAAAAAATATGTAGCAGAAATATTTACAATATAATATGCCAGAGACATGATTTCTCCTTTCAAAAGCGTGCATTCCTATGAAGAATTCTTTGTAACTTTCATGGTAATTTACTGCTTTTCAAAAATCCAGTTAGCTAGTGACCACAAAATACTAGATGACAAAAAAAAATGATCAAGGAAAATCCTAAATTCGTTGCCTGGCTCACATAGGGTAAAGAGTAGAGAGTAGAACTAGATAATTTCCATATCTGTCATTAATCAAGTATTACTGTTTACTAACATGAGACAACTTGGTATTAGGCATTAAGAAATCAAACACATCAGTTCTATGAGAAAAGGGATATATTCCCCCAGTGTTTTATGCTTCTCCACTGTTTTGTTCTTCCACAGTTGTATTGTTTTGAATTGGCAAAGATGTTTTGAATGAAAAATAGAAAGTACCAACTCTCAGATTCTAAACCAATGGTGCTATTAGTCAAATTCCTTCACGGTCTCCTTTTGTCTCCGTCTCTGGAATGGATATACAATAAAATTTTAACTTCATGGATACTGTATTATTTGAATAAAAATATAGATATGTTTACATTGGCCAATTTCAGAATGACAGAGTATAAAGCCACAGGATGACATGACGGTAAGATATAGAAAAGGCCAGACAAAAGTTGCTATGTCCTGGGGTTAGCCTGTACTCTATAACTGCTTGTTATATAAGATAACACCTATTATGATAAGCTTGTCTTATTTTCATTTACTTATCTATAATTATTTGATATAGCAGCTTTATTATGTCCCAATATAGGATCTCTACCTCAAATAGTGGGAAAGTAGAATGAAAGGAATATGCTGGAAAATAATTATGCTATAGCAACATAACTGACTGTTCCAAAGGAAGACATTAGCTTGCATATAAAGAAATGAAGAAAAGTTTTACAGAAGTCAAGAAATATTTTATCTGTGTCTTTAAGGGCTGATATTTTTTAGATATAAAAAGAGATAACTTACAACATTAGTCAAAACATTGCTTTTTTTCATTGTGTATTAGTTACCATAAAAGTCCATAGCTCATCAAAGTGCTGAGAATAAGAGACTATTGAATTCTCAGACCTAAATAGGCCATCCATATCATCCTACAAGGCTCATAGAATATCACAGAAGAAATTATAAAAAGAATATTAAAGCTAGAAACAGAAGTGGTATGCCATGAAACACTGTCTTAAGGGTGTGGCATAGTCATTGCAAATTTGACTTTACAGAAACCAAGGTTATCTGCATAGATCCACAAAATACTGCGAGTGTCAACTTTCCATCACAGTGAAGACAGGGTTTCAGGATGCCCTGCCCGTGTGTGTGTGTGTGTGTGTGTGTGTGTGTGTGTGTGTGTGTGTGTGTGTGTAAACAGTTACAGGTGCTTGCAGAAGAAGTGTTTTGTGTGGTGGTGTAGTCGTTGTAAACTACTCATGCTCTTGCAAATACTCCATCACTCATACTTGTGTGAGTGACCCTAATGGAGCTTATTGCTCATCAAAACCAAAAGTAGATGACAAAATGGAAAAAGAACTGCTTGGGAACTGGAAAGGAATAATCCACGGGAATGATAAGGAATAAGAGAGGGTAATAAAGTGATGCTCTGATCAAAGATATTATATTCAGGTATGAAAAATAATGGAACATATTATGTTTTTCATAATCACATAAAAACTAACTGGTAAAATAAGATAATGATATTTTGGAGACAAGGAACAATAGAAAAATGCCCATATTGTGGTACGGCCTATCCTGAAGAGAGAGTACTGGAAAACTCACTGAGGTTGTCATTTGTACACATGAGGGAAGAATGGGAAGTTCCTCAGTTGGGTGAGATTCTGATTGCAATAGGTCTGTCGTGATATTCAGAAAATAGAGTTGATTACAATCACATTTGTTTCTCAGAAAAATTAATACTGATAATAATTTGAAAAACATATAAATTGAAGGGAGATAAATGGGAACACAACAAAATTTAGCTTTATGGTTGGTGTGTTTCTCCAAAAAAAAAGCATAATTATTCAGAAAATCAGGGTGACTATTTTGAGAGGTGATGTTTCTCTGATTTCTTCTTCTTCTTCTTCTTCTTCTTCTTCTTCTTCTTCTTCTTCTTCTTCTTCTTCTTCTTCTTCTTCTTTTTTAGTTAATCTTGTATCCTGCTACATTACTGAAGATGTTTATATGCTGTAGAAATTCCTTGGCATAATCTATTAGGTCATCTTTGAAAACTACCATGTCATCTTCAAATAGTGAAAATGTGACTTCTTCCTTTCAATTTGTATCCCCTGGATCTCCTTTGTTGTCTTATTGCTAGAAGTTCTTATAGCTAGAACTTCAAGTTCTATATTAAATAGATTTGGAGAGCATGGACAGCCCTGTCTTGATCCTGATTTTAGTTGAATCACTTTGAGTTTCTCTCCATTTAGATTGATGTTTTCTGTTGGCTTGCTATATATTCCCTTTATTATATTTAAGTATGTTGCTTGTATCCCTGATCTCCCCCAGAATGTTATCATGAAGGGGTGCTGGATTTTGTCAAAGGGTTTTTTCCATATCTACTCTGATCATTATGTTTTTTTTCTTTCAGTTTATTTATATGGTGAATTACAATGACAGAATTTCATATGTTGAACCATCTTTGTATCTCTGGGATGAGCCTACTTGGTTGTAGTGAATGATTTTCCTGATATATTCTTGGATATAGTTTGCCAGTATTTTACTGAGTATTTTTGCAACAATGTTCATGAGGAAGATTGGTCTATAATTCTATTCCTTGGTTGCATCTTTGTGGGGGTTGGGTACTAGGATAAAAGAGTTTGGCAAAGTCCATTCTGTTTCTATTTGTGAAACAATTTGATGAGTATTGGTATTAGCTCTTCTTTGAGATTCAGGTGGAATTCTACGCTGAAACCATGTGACCCTGAACTTTTTTTGGTTGGGAGACTTTTGATGACTTCTATTTCCTTAAAGGTTATAGGTCTATTTAAATTGTTTACCTGTTTTTGATTTAATTTGGTATTTGATAGCAAAAAAAATGATCCAGAAAATTGTTCATTTTCTTCAAATTTTTCAATTTTATGGACTACAGGGTTTTTGAAGTATGACCTGATGATTCTATAGATTTCCTCCTTGTCTGTTGTGATGTCCCCATTTTCATTTCTGATTTTGTTAATGCTCTGTTGACAATATAACAATGATAATAGGCTAGAATCAAAAATACCTCTCCTACAAGAGTTCTTGGGCTCCAACTGAGTAAACAAAGTTAACAGTGGTAGGATATAAAAAATAAGCAGGGCAGGAGGACTTTAAAAATTCAAGTTCATCACTGGCTAGATCAGAAATTTAGATCTAACTTGGGCTACAAGTGATCCTATTTCAAAAAATCGGAGGATGGATGGAAGGAAAGAAGGGGAGAAGGGAGGGAGGGAACAGGGAGGAAGGGTGATTAGAGAGTGGACAGACCACAACCTGAATCTATTGGAAAGAAAATAGTAGCTGCTGCTAGGTTGTGATAACAACAAAGAGCAGTGTTTGTATCTTAGGGCTATCCAGAGCATCACATCATCAGAAGTCTGCAAGGAGGTGAATGAAAGAGATGAGAAAAGGAGAAAAGTTTGGACAAATACTGTATATCAGAATGGCAATTTGCTATTCGTAACATTTGCTATATTTATTTCACTTCATTCTTTTATTGAGGGGGAAAGGACAACTCTTTAGCTGTTTGTTTTATGCCATAGCAAAGAGATACAGAGATGTCAAGAGATCTAAGCACGTCTTAAGCAGCTGTAAATATTTGGAGCTTGTATTTGGACTAAGGAAGGCTTTCTTCAAGTTCAGGATACTTCCGATAGAAAATCCATTAATCTGACCCTTTATGAGTAGCTTGGCCCTGAAAAGGCCCATGAACACAAACTAAAAACTAATCTATCTACTTGCTTTTCAATTCTAATCTCTCTGGGCAATAAGCCCAGTTGATTTTGCAAAAACTTCAAAGAAAATAAGTCAAGGCCATAAGCCACACAGTACTTAAAAATGGAGGATTGGAGTGCAAAATATAGAGGGGGAAATGAAGAGCACGGAGAAGCAGTCTGTCCCGTGGTGAGCTCCAGGAATCTGTTTACATGTGGAGCTCATGACACCAGATGTGGAACGATGACAGCAGAAGCCAACTACTCTTTAAGGAATCAAACTGAAATTTGAGTTACCTAGGGCACCCCAGGTGTGTGAGAAGATAAAGTAATTATAAATAACAATAAATATATTAGTTTCTTTTTCTGTCACTTCTGAAACAGGAATGATATGAGCATAAACTGATGCAAATCACACTACTTTGATGGAATTCTGGTGGAATGTTGTCTGTCGACCTAAACAAACAATCAGAGTGCCCCTATACTGCTTGACATAGAAGGATTGAAGGAAATAAATTCTATAATAAAACAAAAGGAAAACAGATACCTGGGTGATATCAGTTTTTTTCTATAAATTTTCTGACCAATAACTGCTAAATCAATGAACGCAAGACTCGGTCTAAGAAGTAAATTTAACTAACAGAGTCAGTCCTTCCAGAAAGTTTCTTAATATGTTTTACATTTCACAATACGCAGATATCATTATTTGAATTTTTTATCTTCTTTTTTTTTACAATGGTACCACACACACACACACACACATATGAATTTTAAATAAATGGAATATTATATTTTTCTGAGTTTTATTTTTAAAGTTATATGACAAAATATATTACTTCATAAATCACCTTTAAATCTCAGAAATTTATTCATACACTTCAACAAACTCTAGCACAACTAATTTGTAATACTGACTTTGTGAACTCACCAGCTAATATTAAGAAGACAACTCAAATAAATAGCATTTTGCCTGAAAAGCCAAGTCCAACCAGTCAGTCAATGCTCCATCCCTTGTGTTCTGTCACATCAGGTCACAGCAAGATCACTGACACACTCTTATTTCTAAAGGGTTCAAATCAGTGTTCAACTTAAGTGAAGCCTAACTGAAATGGCCTGAGCAGAGGCTGGGACTGGAAATAGAAGTTGTTTGCCTTTTTATGGAATTCTGGGAGCTGTCCCAGGTGCTGCCTCAGAATCAAGCTCTGTAACCATTTCTGAGAAGAAAGTGACCACTGAGTTCAGCTATATTATCCCTCAACCACCACCATTATCCATACTGCAGCAACGACCTATCACAAAGGCCTACTCCCTCCACATATTGGGTAATTACATGCATATACCTCTCTCCATTTACCTTTCCATAAAGCCTTATGATAATACCATTATTGTATTTTCCATGTCAGGAAGCAAGCTTAGGAGAATCAGCCAAAGGTCCAGGTCTAGCAGTGGCTGAGCTGTGATAAATTTGTTCAATCTCAGCTTCAGCTCACAGTGGTCCTAACCATCTGCCCCTCCATAAAACAAGACTGCCAGGACGAGTTTCATTATGACAACTGTCTAGTACTTTATATATGCAAGAAACTGTCTTTCATATCACAAAATTTTAAAAATTGAACCATAGAGGTAACTGTTGCTCCATTTGGTTATGTATATTCATAGTTATTTAAATATTTTTGAACTACTATAAATGGAGTATTTTTTCTAATTTTTTCTCTGAGAATACATTGTTTGTATATAATAACTACTGTCTTTATATTTATTTTGCATGATGCAATGTTATTGTAAGTGCTTATAAAGTCTAAGAGTTTTCTTGTAGATTAAATCAGGTTCTTTAAGTATGAAATGATCATCTGAAGTTAATGATAGTTTAATATATTTCTTTCCTTTTTTTAGTTCATATATATATATATATATATATATATATATATCATATATCTTGGAAACTGAGCCAAACTACTTATTATCAAAAGATGAACAGATAACGAAAACTTGGTACATAAATAAAATAAAATATTATTTGGCTCTAAAGAACACTAGAATCACAAAAATTGAAGGAAAATGGATGGACTTAGTCTATATAATATAACCAAGGCCATCCAAACTTAGAAAAAAAAACACATGCTGTTCATCTGTAGATCCCATGATACACACATGCATACCTATAAAGAGCTGCAAATATGAATATGGCAAAATATTAAGAAATTAAATCACTTGTATTCTTCCCTGGGAAAGACCACCTTTCAGAATCCGGCCTTTTCTTGGTTGCCTATATTTCATTGTGTATAGCTGAGGCCTTAGTGACTTTTTCTTTTCTGCTTCAGTATTTCCAGTGCCAAGCAGTTAGATGTGAACACATAGTTTCAGCTGTGCTACATTTTCTTTCTTTTTCTGTGGTGGATAAGTGCATAAATATGTAATCAATAATTAAAATGCAATACCCTAAGCAAATTTCCACAACATCAGAATGGCTAGTCTCTCAGAGTAGAAGTTCATTGTGGTATATAAAGGTTAGGTTTAATCAAGTGTTGTTTGGTGGTTCTCTTAATCTAACTGTATGGTTTTTTATATAAATTGATCACAATAATGTGATGTTTACTTAAGAACTAAAATTAAAAAGAGAGATGGGGATTGGGATTGACAAATCCTATAGGTAAGCCTAGTAACTTAGGCTCAGAGTTCACACCCTAAATAGTGTGCCTCACTGCCGTTTAAATGGATTTTCATTAGTGCATCTCAGGCATAATTGTGAGTAAGTACTTACTTTATTTTCTAAGCTTTATTTTTATTTTTAATCATGTGTACCTTAGAGTGCGCATGTTTGGGGCAGAGGTATGTGCAGGTATGTGCAGGTGTCAATGGAGAACCTATGAGAGACTCAAGTTGCTTGGAATTAGAGTTAGAGGTGGCTGTGAACCTGCAGACATGGGTGCTGGGAAGTAAACTCAGGTCTTTGGCAAGAACAATAGCATTCTTATAAACCATCTTTCCCATGCCTAGTTTTACTTTTTTAAATGACAACTGCATGTTCTTTTGCTTTTTTAGTTAATCTAGAAAGAGTTCAATTGATGTGGGATGTCCTTCTGGTGTTGTTTTTATTTGTTAATGAATAAAGCTGTTTTGGTTAATGGCTTAGCAGAGTAAAGTCAGGTGGGAAATCTAAGCAGAGATAGACAGAGAGAAAAGGTGGAGTCAAACGAGAAGCTATGTTGCCGCTGAAGTAGAAAGATGCCAGAATATTACCAGTAAGCCACAGTCTCGTGGTGATATATAGATTAATACAAATGAGTTACATTAAGGTGTAAGAGTTAGCTAAGAATGCACCTAAGCCATTGGCTAAACAGTGTTGTAATTAATATAGTTTCTGTGTGATTATTTAGGTCTGGGTGGCTGGGAAACAAAAGTGCAGTCTCTGCTTACAACCCAATAGTGTGAATAACCTTGATAATGACTGCAAACTGAAATTACCTATAAAGAAAGACGTTAGTGTAACTGTTAACTGAAGCCAAATGGAGAGACACTTTACATGTGTTTAATAAGCATAGCTTTATACATTATAAGAAGCAAATTTAGAAAACTAAAAAGACAAAACTGTATCGAAGATTACCTACCTACTCTCAAATTTTTCCTTTTATTTTAAATTTTGTGTTCCATTTTAATGACTTAACAAATTAGGAACTGTCATGTTTTTAAAAATAAATTCAAACAGAACATAAAACCAGTATGTTTCACCCCGAGCAGTGGGGAGCATGTCCTGTTGTTTCCTGTTGCTCTCACTCTTAAACATCTTTAATCACTGCCATTTCTGGTATCTGCTTTTGCACCATTTACAGGCAGCTGAATGAAAAGCTGTGAGCTTCGTTCAAAGCTGTAGATATTTCAGCTTCAAAAACAGCTGGAAGAGGTGCTCTCTCTCCCCTGAGACAGAGATGCATTCTCTCTATCATGAACCTAGGAAGCCCTCAGGTTGTGGCAAGGGAGAAGTTGAGTGCTTGAACTTAGATAATGATAGTTTTTTAATCAAAGGGCAACATAGTTATTCCATATAGCCTATGGCACAATTTATTTAAAACAATATGGCACATCAGAAAAGTTAAAACACAATAACAACAACACAGGAATAGCATTATGTTCATCAATAATACAGGAACAACTGACATTAGACTCAGTATCTCCATGACATGGGACTTCAATATACATATTTCTTATGTGGTTTATGCATGGTTTCATTTCTGTGGTTTGCACTTGACTGCTCTGTTGTGTTGCTCTACCAATAAACCTATACATCACAGCTGAAATATGTTCTTAGTCCCTGCACTGGCCGATAAAAGAGCAGTGAAGCTTAGAGGAAGGAGCATTGGGCCAGAAGTCTCTGAGCTTGATTGCCATCCCTGGCACTTTTGGTGCTAGATGCTCCGTGAGTTGGACTTCCTCTCTGAGATTCAGCTCTCAGCAATGCAAATCCTCTGCCTGTCGCTTAGCCTTCTTACTGAACACACGAGCTAGGACTTGAGGTCAAGCACTTGGAAAAGGTGGCCAGCAAAAGATTTCTTTTATTTTGCATTGAGAAGCTTGACTCTTGGCAGACAAATAAGGAAAATGTGACTTTTTCTTCTTCAATTTACAAATTTTTACTTTTGTCTAATTGATTTACCCACTATTTGGTTCATTGTGGATATTTCTTTGTGGATTTTTTGTTATTTAAAATATTATATTTATTTAAAAATTATGAGGAGTCCTAAAACTTCTTGGACTTTTCATA
Organism: Ondatra zibethicus; assembly: GCA_004026605.1. Taxonomy (NCBI): domain Eukaryota; kingdom Metazoa; phylum Chordata; class Mammalia; order Rodentia; family Cricetidae; genus Ondatra; species Ondatra zibethicus. Next base: position 80,990 of record PVIU01004932.1, on the reverse strand, counting down.
TTTTATAGGCTAGTATATACTGAATGTATTAGTTAAGCTTGAATTGTGTATTCATTTTTCTCTACTGGATTGTAATTTTACTCTTAAATGCTGACATATCAAAAAAGTTAAGGTGAAATTCATGCTGCAATTCCTCATACGGCCTATTTGATTTTGGATGCAAGTCTAATTTATTAAATCATTATCTAACCTGTTCTATTTGACCAATAATGCTTTCTTTGCATAATTTAGATCAAGCATTTTCTTGTAATCTTTTGGATCTGTGCCTATACAATTAATTGCATTGATAATTGTAAGTCACAGTACACCTTCCACATAAGAGCTTTATTGTAGTAAAAGCTGCAGGTTTTAATGCATCAGGCACTTATTCTTCCAATATTTTTCTATAATACTAGAGCTACACAAAAGCATTTTGAACATATACAGACTGCTAGAGCCTAAATATTTTCTAAGAACACAGAGCCACAACGCACATACTAACTGTAAATTAATGTCTACAGTGTTGCAGAAAGCAGCTTTCCATGTCACAGCTTTCCTCCCTCAATGAAGCAAGAGTCAGCTAGCAAATATATGTGGTAGACCTCAGATTTGCCTCACTGGGAGTTCACATGTATTTTTAACTGCCTTCAATTGTTAATGTATTCCTCCAATGAGATGCATCACCTTGAAGAATGACTTTTTGCCCTCTGGGAATAGGCCAAACAAGTATTTCATTCGCTATGATAATCAGTTCTACCTTCAGCAACATATAAACTCAAATTTAATAGGCATCAGTGATTAAGTTTTAAGTCAACGAGTCATCACTGTCCACTGTGAAAAATAATAAGAAAAATACAAATTATAATGAATTTGGCTTCAGGAGCTCTTGTTAGACATAATGGGACCATAGCTATTTCAGGAGATGGCAAATAAATGTTTTTCCTTCTCATTATAGACTTTTGTGAGTCACCAATTTTCAGTGATAAGAAAGATTTCCTTTAACATGTACTATAGTTATCTCAGGTCATTTGTTCTGACCACTTAGAGTATACAGTTGAAAGAAAAAAAAGGACCCCTTACCATAGACTACTTATTTAAATCTCTAAAAATACTTAAAACTATATAGAGCTCTTCAAGGATATACATAAATTTAATCTCAGGCAAACCTTCAACTGTCAAAATCATCTAGGGTTTTTTTCCAACTTCAACTTTGCATTGGAATAAAAAAGAATTGTACATGACATTATGGAAAATAACAAATCATCCCTAAATCAGCAGGCGAGGCTGTGGACAGTAAATGATACAGTGGTTCCACTTTCTGGGACCTGAGTAGTGGGATAAAATGAAGAAAGATACTACTGACAGGGCAGGGATGATGGGAACAGGCTCACATTATGAATGATATGTTAAGTGATTGGCTCCGATGGAATCATAGGATTGCTGCTGCCTTGTGCAGAAGCTGATTTTCATTCTTATTGTTCACCTCCTAAGACTCCAGCATATGGAAAGGGGAAGAGAAAAGAGAAGCCATGAGCATATTCAGTCTCTGTATATATACACAGTCAGAAATATTATGAACACTTGCCCAGATATCCAGGGTGGAAAAGAGAAAAATCTAAAGATAAAAATACATATCTTGTCAGCAAGGTTTATTGGTTTTAATAGTCACAAATGCTTCCTGCATTTGTTACTATACTTTTATTTAATAATACAAAAGGTGTATATATCCCTAACTCCAAAACAAGTGAAGTAATGATTCAGTTCTACATAATAGTATACTGTCTATAATAACAAAGATGCGTTTCAGGTTGTTCTGATGTGCTTAGAGATATATTTTATGCATTTCTTCCTTCAAGCCAGCAGAGATCACTTTGTTCACTTGATTGGACTTGTATCTGTAGGGGTGTATTGTCCATGTGAAGGGAGAAGATGGACCGACAATCGGAGGAAAACATTGTTGTGCTATGCCATATATTAAAAACATTTGCATAAAATTTGGCACAATGCTTTGGTGTCAAAGGATTCATTTCCTAAGATTTTCTTTAAACTTATTTTATTGCTGTATAAATGCAATTACATCAGAGCTTATTTAGATAGTAATCATTTAGTGAACAAGTATCCAAATTTATAGCATGACTAATTTCTAAATCCTTTGCTGCTGTGAATTTCTGGATATAAACAAGCATTATTATCATCAATTCACTTTAATTTACAAGGTTTAAATAGAAATTGCTAGCATGTACAGTTAATATTATTTTTCAGACGAAAATATAACAAATATCAGTAAGCTACAACAAAATTGAAACTATCCAAGGTATAATCTTATAGGCTTAGCAATCAATGTTTGGAATGAATAAATATGTATTAATTACTAAACTGATTGAAGAATAAAAGTGTTTGAAAGGTATGTAGTCAGTTGATTTATCAAGTTTTAGGCCACATGCAATGTATTTTTTAAGTAATTATTTTAGCAGTAACCCTAAGAAGGATGTGACTAATTTTTGTAAACAGTAGACATATTACCCTAAATACTACAAATTGTATTTGCAAAATTTGCATGGAAGGCAAAATCAGTGAGATTGATGAAAGGTTAAGTTAATGGGTAATGAGGAGAGCTCTGTAATTACTGTGCCTTCCGAATTGAAGATAAAGTTATACACTTGTTAGTATTAGAGGACTCTACAAATTTCATTTTCTAGGGTAAAGCCCAGCAGGCATTTTCTGTGAATCCCCCAATACCACTCAGCTCACCCCCTGAGGGGAAATGCCACGTGCATTCAAATCAAACGTTTTCCTTCAAGTTCTCAACTAATGGCTTTCCTAGGAGACCAAGGCCTGTCAGTCACCCACTCCCTATTTAGACATGTTAAAACAGAATGTGTTGTTTATTTGTATTTTATTGAAGTGAATCAGTTTTCTCATATTGAATTTGTATCCAAATCCCAGGTTGTCAATACTGCTTAACTTGGGGCTTCTGGTTGTTTTATTTTTCTCTGCAATGCAGGAGACTGAGACAGTCCATTCCTCTTTTGCCCCTCTGTAAGTTTAAGCCCAGTATACTAAGTGTTTGAAGTTATTACTGCAAATTTTATGACTTAAATACACATTTCTTTTAATTGAAATCTGTTCTGTCACATTCACGATTTATTTAAACATTATTGTCAAAGCTCTACTCAAGTTCTCATTTTAAATAAAAAGGAGTATATCTATCTTTAAAAAATGAGGGTGTTCTTTTATTTTTAATTATTTTCTAGGTGATTCTATTGCTAGAGAAAAGCCTGATGAAACAAAGCAATAAATTTGACAGGGCTGTGATCTCTCTTTGTAGAAAATATTACATTTATATATATATGTATATATATATATACATATGGAGACATATGTACACTCCTGTACTTACAACCTCTGAGTTAGTTTACTTGTGTTTAAGACTAAAAGTACATATTACGCTTTCCATAAAAACAAGAACTGTTATGTTTGATATGCACTTCAAAAGCCTAAAAGGCCAAAGAGAGCCCTTCCTTAATTATTGAAGAAGTGTCTGTAAAGGAAACATGAGCAAATAGCATTCATGCTTTCATCCCCAGTAACCTTTTATTGTCCTTTTCTTCAGATGGCCAAGTCAGTATATTTAATAAAGGCAGCAGCAGCCATCAAAGAAGGCAGGGCTCTAATAAATGGTCCTGATTAAAGGCCTTGACAGGGTATGAACTTTGCATAAATTTTCTTATGGTGTCAGGCTAGGATACTGATTGAAAACTCATTAACATAATCACACATTTAGAGGAAATGCTGTAATGTATCAAAAACATTTCCCTTAGTGTAATAATTTCAAGGACATTAAAATGCAAATGATAATAAGGAACTATGTTTAGTGATGTTTTAAAAGCCTGATTATTTAAATATTTAGCACAAAGTGTGGAACTGCATTCAGAAAGGTGTCTGTGTGATTTCAAAACTGTATCTATAGGTAATCTTAGAAGTCTTCGGTGGTCTTTCCAGTTTCTTTTCTAATTCACAGGCAAGCAAAACTAATCAACTATATTTGCCTTAAATATTACTGAGCAATACAAAAAATAATTATAAGATCTTACACACACATACACACATACACAAAAGAAAAATAGATTCAAGCTGCAGCATCATTTTTTTCCAATGCTTAGAATTTTTTCAGAACTAGTGAGCACTTTTGTTTTCCCGTGATTGTACTTTGAAAATGTGCAGAAGCAGTTTGGCATCTTTCTTCCTGCTTTTGTGGACATGTTTATAAAGCAGCAGAGAATAAGGCCAGTCACAGCAGTGCTTTCCCTCGATGCTAATTCCTACCAATAGAAGAAACACTGCCCTCCCCCACACAAATAGCCATAATTATGTAAAGAATGACTGCTTCAGACTGATGACTTTCAATATGCTCAAGTCTAGCATACTGGTATAAGAGGCCAGAAAGGTCAACAGTAATTCATAACTGCTATAAAATTGTGCAGCATCCCAGGGCTCCTGCAGGATGCTGACATTATCATGAGTCTTCTGCTGGTTTGTATATGTAAATGTGTGATAGGAAGTGCACAGCTTTTACCGTATCACATGCAGAGCATCAATCAGGCAGTGGAATACATCAGAGTATTTTCATTATGCCTAGTTATTTACTGCATCAGAAGAAATTACCCTGGCAAGCCACGCAGCCTTCTCTGGGTATCACGATATGACCAACCAGGCTTCAGCTTGGGAGTCTTGTAAACATTACAGGATTAATCTCACAATCACAACCATCAATCTTTCCAAGTCCAGCCTCAGTGCAACTGTGAAGATTGGTAACCAGGCCATGTGGATTTAAATTTAACCCTGAACATCAAAAACTGGATGTCAGACCCAAGCTGCATATTACAAAACACCTGTGTGTTTTCACTTTGGGCAGAAGATAACAGCTGAAAATACACACGGAATTACTTTACAATCATCTTAATTTGTCACTTTCATTTTGGGCTCTTCATTGGAATATTGCAAGTTTGTTTGTATGTTTGTTTTTTAAAATTATCAAAAATCCTGTTGAAAGTGGGATATGTAAGCAATTATTACGTATGTAAACAAATTTCCCATGTGCTCCTGTGGAAATCAAGGAAGCCTTTCAGAGATGTAAATTGGGAGCCTCTTCTTAATTAGAGGACCAGTTCCAAGTCCTCTTGTGGTAGGCCATAGGATGTTAAAATCCCAGGAGTCATAGAGTTAGCAGCATAGCAATATTGTTGACTTATAAGATGACATAGGCATTGGTTGTGGAAAAATTGCCTATCTCCCTGACTACCAAAGGTAAAAAACAATCTCCCCCTTTCTTCTGGTCCAGCAAAGGAGAGGTAGGGGATATGGGTAAGACAGACAGGTTGAATGAGCAGTGTATCATTTTAAGTTTAGAAACTGCATAGAACATAGCTATTCAACTTAGACAATGCAGGAGATAATGTGCATTCATTTCTGAAAGCCATATGAAAACCAGGATGATAACAATCAGTCTCCCATAGTTAAGAAACAATAAATATGTAATGAGCAGGCCATGTGTAGACTGCCTGGCAGTTTAATTTGAACTGTGACCTTTTTTTTATTATTTTCTGTCCACAGCACTTTTTACTGAACATGTAGCATTGAGTCAATTCTTTTTCCTTCTCTCAATATCCTGCCAATTCCCACCTTGGAATTAAATGTGGTAACTATAAAGGAATGCCTTTCCTTTTCATCCAGAAAGATTTTTCAATTGATATATCTGTATCCTTTTTATACACAAAAAGCAAATATTTCTTTACTCTCATGTGCTTTAATACTTCCTCATTATAATCATCGCTGTAGGTGCTTATCTGCTAAAACTGTCTGACTACAGGTTAAAAAATGCGTATCAGATACTGAGAATTTCATAAAGGGTCTTCATCTATGTGTACGCAATCTTTCTGAATAGTTTTCTTGATGCTATGAAGCCTGGCTTAAAAAATAATGAAAAGGATTAAAAAGATTTTTGTTCAAGTAAAATCATATGACAATCACAGAGTCATTCATGTAAGATTATGATGTCAGAAACTTTAAGGCAACTTGCTCCTTTTCTCGTTTTGCTGTGTGTTCTTGTCTTGTTTGGGGCTATGTTGTCATTTATAACAATGCCACTCTCTTTCATCAGAAACTGCCCCAGTGATATTGTGCTTCTGAGCTGACTTATTATTCTCCTTCTCCTTGGAGGTGTGGTTCTGCATATGGGGTGGTGATCTTTAGGTTCTTAGCAAGGGTGAATGGAAGTTCTCCCTTCTGACATTTGCAGCAGATGCTCCTCGGCAATTCTCTATGGGGAGGGTATGGCACAGGAAAGTGACTACATTGTTCCTTTTTCATGGTGTTGTTTGAAGCAAGGATGTGTTGTACGTAACTATGCTGTGATTTACACCACCTCCTGGGCTACTTGCTTCTATGAAATATTTCTAGATATTCTAATAGGGCTGAAGATTTGAGACAAAAAAGACTGGCAGAAAGAAGAAGAAATTGGAGAGTAGTATAGCACCCAATAACCTGAGACAGGGAGCCAGGTAAGTTGTGTTCCCACCAATAAAACCAGGTGATTTAGAGTGAGGACACATGGATGTGATATTCAGGATTATAACTTCGCTAATGCAAAAAAAAAAAACCCTCAACATCATTTGACTCTTATTCTCAGTTCTGAGGTTAGACTGTTTTCATTCATTTTTTTCAATAAACATTAACTGGATTTCTACACTCTAGTGATTCTAAAATAGTAAGCTAAGAAAACAGTTAAAAATAACTGTTCTGGCCATGTCACTTAGTAGCAGAGTATTAGGCCAGTATGTATGAGCTCTGGGCTCAGTCCCCAGTACTGAAGAAAAATGTTCCTAGATGTCAAATGATGTGTATAACCCAGACCAGACCAACCCACAGTATGCTGTTTGAATAGGATGACACTTACCTTAGAAAGGTGGTAAAAACTAGAGGGGGAGACAGGACCTGGCCATAGGTCCACCTGACTGTAGGTGTCATTTATAATGTGAGAGATTATGCCAAAATTTAACATAAACTGAGAAAGGTATTGTTGCCCTTTTATAAACAATAAAATATGGTTTCAGTGGCCACAGCTACAATTTTAACATAAATAATACAGGGTATTTTCTCATTTCACTCTCAGCCAGAAACAATGCTGCAGAAAGAGTTTGGAGTTTGCCACTGGAGTGTCACCCACACCCTCCTCCAATGTCCTAATGTGTCCATATGAGTAAAGGCAGCCAAGAATTCTCTCTCAGTATTTTCAAGTCAGCTCTGCATAACTCCATAGCTGATATTAAACAAACAAAAACCCAAGTAAGACATTTTTCTATCTATGAAAATTTCTCTAAAGCACACATCTACTGTGTTCTTTAGCCCTGGTACACCTTAAGGAATTTCTCGGGCATTTTAGTGTTTTCCTACCACGTAAGTGATAGTAATGACATTAACACAACACCTAAAAACCTTATGAATGAAAAATGTTCCTCATTCTAACAGGGCTCTAAGTAAATATTGATACTCTTTAACACAGAACTCTTCTTACATAAAATCCTTACATTTTTATCCAAGACAAGCATATATATCATAAATCTATCAGATTAAGGAACGAAAGAAAACAATTAAGCCTAAATAAATCTATCTCATCTTTGTTTAATGTATACCATCTTTGTTATTATATTTGTGCTTAATTTTCTGAAACAATGACATATTTGTATGAACTAATGAAGCTGGTACAACAGACTGTTTTTCTTCTTAATCCAGGTCTAAGGCTCCATATGAATAAAGTCTTTTTCCTTTTTTTCAAATTTTATTTTTGCATTCTTTAATTCTTCAAATTTAGTTAATAAAAGTTCTTAAGCTAAATTTATTTACATGATGGACAACCTGAATGTAGAAATATGTGTTTAGTTATTAATAATACAAAAATTATATTATAGTTGAATCCACAGGAAATAGTTTATTATTCCAATTTTGGTGAAATGGAATTTTTATAGATTTAAAAATGAATGGGAGGAAAAAATCCCAATATTTGCATATACTTTTCTGAAAATAAAAAAATTATAATGTCTTATCACAAGTAAAATTTACACTTATTAAATAGTTCAGAGGCTCTTAACACTTCTTAAAAACATGAAGATTACTTTCTTTTAATTTTAATTTATCTCTTAAAGGTCTGTTTGAAAAATTATTTTTAGACTATGTCATTTTAATTAACTTAATTGAAACTTCCATTTCTTTCAATTGTTTCCAAATGACCAAAGTTTTGCCATACAAAATGCAATAGTTATGCTTGTTATATTTAGGAATGTTTATAGTTGTGTGTGTTATGTTTATATTAATAGTTATGTATGTCATGGTTTCCAGGTAAGTTCTAAAAGAATTTTCCATCATGCAAAAGAGCATGACATTAAGAACAAAATGTGTTTCAATCCATGATGTAACAATGTTTATGCAGATATTAAAGTTCTGAAGGTATGCAAAAACAGGGGATTGGATTCTGTGTCAATAATAATTAAAAATATGTGGTTAAAACTGTTATTTCTATTGTTAAACTGAAGGCATCTTTACTGAATATTACAATACTTATAGATATACACCTTGAATACAGCCTGACTTTAATATTCCTTGATTTTTCCAAAAGCAACTATCAGAAAAAGTTATGCATTTAGCTGTGTTTACTGTAATTATAGATATCTATGAATACATACTTAACTCTTGATACCCATTGATACACTTAACTTTGGATTTATTTTTAAAAACAAAGATACAAAAACAAAATGATTTGTTTTTTATTTTATTTATAATGCAGATCATTTTGGAGATGAATGATTTTTCTATTGTATTGTTTTGTTTCTACTTTCAAATACAACATAAGCAGCATAGATATATTAGTTCATGTTTATACTTTTAAAATTTATTGACAAACACTTGCAGACACGTATTTCATAAGAAATATTCAAAGGGATATGAAGGACAAATTAATTACATTTGAGCTGGTGAAAATGAATATTTGAAATGAGTATGTAGGAATTATTAAACTCTTTCAGAAGCTATAAGAATTTCTGACTTTTTAGAGATTTAACTAATACCAAAATATACAGCAATATCTTATACAAATAACATTATTTATTTATGTAGAGCGATGGTGAAGTCATGACTGTTCAATAAAACTTTATAATTTATTTATAATCACAAATAACTACACATCTATTCCTGTACTAAAGTAACTACAATAATCATATGCTTTGCTGACAAACAATACAAAAGACAAAATAAAATTGCAACAGCATTTTATTCCGTTAGGACACTGCATAGCAATCTTTCTTGTGCTTACTTTCTGTAAATTTCCAAAATTAAAGACATACACAAGCACATATTATTACAAAATGAATTCATTGATATTGAAAATTAGCTACTAACTATGCATGTGTTAGATTAATATTATGTCTTCAGAAAAACTGAAATATTATGTATAGCAAAAACCTATCCAGTGAAATGCATGAAAATTTACAGATTATCTAAAATGCTAAGAGTTAATTTTGAACTGCTTTCTCTGCGATGTCAGCTTGATTAAATTTGGAGTTTGGAGATGAATTGGCCCAAATTCATTAGTGTTCCCTGGGTGCAGATGTTGGTCAAGGTCATGCGAAGCACATTGACTGTAATGTTAGAGAGCTGGGGGAAGGGATTCCAAAGAAGGGAGACTCTTTAAAGGTCTGGGGTTACAGCAAGAAAGTTTGATACTTTTTAACTTAATAAATCTTGACAGCCTAATCATGGCTAAGCCTTTGCAGTGTTATTGGTACAGATGGCAAAGCTAGACATATTTAAAGAGATCTCAGGGGCGAGTGTAAGAGAAGCTCTGACTCCAAATGCAGCACTGGAATCCAGGAGAAAGAGAAAGAAAGGAGGATAAAAAGCTACATGGCATTTCCATCTCCTGACATCTCCAACAGCCTCAGATACAAAATATGATAAGGCTCCTGCTGAGCTAATAAGCCCAACAAATGTCTGTGTCCGTGAAGTAGATGAAGTGGGATCAAGCAGAGGGAGCTGCTGTATGAAAATAAGCAAGCGCCCAGGGTATAATGGCACTAGAGAAAGCTCCAAGGTCAGACTGATGACAGAGACACCAGTTAAGTGGAGACCCCATCAGTGGGGAAGATTTGCCTGCTTGGTCCAAGACATGACCATTAAAATGAAATGAAGTATCTATTCAAAGGAGAAAGGAAAGAAGGAAAGAGAAATCTGGGTGGGGAGTAGGGGTGCATGTGTGTGTGGAAGTTCGTGTGTGTGTTTATTTGCATGCAGCCTTTAGAATTGAGTTGGTAGAAAATTGAGAATGGACATGCACTTCACAGCGTCCATGTATCTGTCAGTCGATGAGTTTAGTGGACTCACAGTCTGCATCAGCACCATTTGTACAAAGTTCTGCTTTGAGACGGACAGAATAATGACCATTTCTTCACAATCTACAAGTTTCCCATGAGAAAAAAAATGACTGTGTAAACACCGATTATTCCTCAACTTTCTACCTTTCTCTGTTTCCTGTGGTATAGGGAATCTTCTCATTCATTTTTATTGTTAGCTGATATATTTTTCAGTAAAATAAAGAATTGATTGAAGTTAGAATTAGCAATAGCAGACCTGACATAAGTATCATAAAAGTGAGCCTTGGTGCCTGACTTCTGATAGCTTTTATTATCTCAGATGATAAGCTTCATGGTTTTCCCGGTATAGTCTTCTGTTTCGTTCTGAAAATCCTGTGACCATGCCTATTTCTCTCAGCAGTGGTTCTACTTCCATGGTCAGGCTAGTAATCTATAACTAAAGCTAGCTTCAGTCATGAGGTGTGTCTGGCTGCATGAATGAGGCAAATGTTTACAAAAAGGGAAAGATTAGTCCATAGACAGAAAAGCTGAATTTGGGGCAAGGGACAGTAATGGGAGGCTAAATCATCCAATCTGGTTGCTACTTTGATCAAATTTGTTTCCTTGTTCCTTAAACTCTCTTTGCATCTTGAAGACATTACCCTTATTTACATACACACCCATTCTCTTTGTGTCTATCTCTCTGTTTCTCTCTGTCTCTCTCTCTCGCTCTGTACCTGGCACAGAGGACCAGTTCTCTGTGTACTCCTCTCTTTCTCCTCTCTCTCTCTCTCTCTCTCTCTCTCTCTCTCTCTCTCTCTCTCTCTCTCTCTCACACACACACACACACACACACCCCACACATGTCTTAGAGCAAATAAGGTGAATCCTGGAAACTGTGATTTTTTTATTGCTTTTCCTAATGACACAAAGAGTCCATGTTGACCTTAGAATCAGTGCTGGGAAAGCCACTTGCCAGTCTCTTCATTCTCTAACCACATTTCCAGGCCAACAGACATGCTAATGGGTTAGAAGTAAGGAGAAGTCCTTTCTTCAAGTTATGGAAATGGAACTCTGATATTTAATAAAAAATAATTAGCAAATCTCCTTTTTCAACTTTAGGAATGATTTTACATAATCTGTGTTTTTTTAGTTAAGAAATATTTAGAGTATGCTTGAAATATCAAAAGTCTATCAAATTGCAACATTAATTCTTAAGAGATGTCAATTTCATAATATTTAAAACCTTGTTTAAAAGGTGAAAACCACTTAAACTTAAACGTGTGAGGTGGTTCATTATGCGTGTTAGAAAACTTGGAAATTATTATATGATTACCATGAAATAGCTGATTGGGTGGATGTTAGTACTTTTGCAAGTGTACATTTCATATTAATTATATACAAATGCAAATACAGTTCTGGTTCTGCCTCCTTAGGTCATATTTTGGGGTACACTTTTGAAATAGCCATAGACGTTAGAAATATAAAATTTATGACTTCAGTGTAGCTATGATGAAGCCAAGAATTGCTTTCAACTATTGTGAAAATTTTGATCCTTATGGTAAAAGTAAAGTCTATTAAATTATCTTTTGAGGGCCACGCAGTGGTGACACACTGGGAGGCAGAGTAGGCAGATCTCTGTGGGTCGGAGTCCAGCCTGGTCCACAGTGTACATTCCAGGACAGCAGGACTATACATACACATACAGAGAAACCCTGTTTCAAATTATCTTTTGAGGATTTGCATAATCAAAAAGAGATAAGTGCCACATTCACTCACTTTCATTTTAAATTATTGCATAAGATTTTTAAATGCCAATAAATAAAACCAATTTCAAATCATATAAGAATCTTGGTAAAACACATTATTAACTTGAAAAAGTGATGGGTATCATAAGAAGGAATTTCAAAGTTCGGATTCATCACCAAAGCTTCTTTCAGGATTGCTGATGGAGAAGGACTGCCTGTGTTGGACCAGTGCTAACTGGGTGGTATGTCAGTTTTCCTCCCATCTGCAAGCTCTGTGGAGATCTGTGGCTCAGATGAGACACCTGACTCTGCTAGATGTTCTTATACTCTCTTCCAAATTTGTTTTCAGCAAAAGGAACATTTGTTGTAAGAGAAGAAAGGAAACAGTATCTTTCTAATCCAGGACAAAGGGCAGATCAGTGCTGACATTACCACAAACAGTAGTAAGATAAAGACTTTAATAATTCAAAAGTTTAATAAATAGAGAGCACCATGAAGATAGTACTATTAGCTTAGTTCAGAGATGTTATGGGCAAAAGTGATAAGCAAAGGCAATAACATTAAGACTTCTTGAGCTGCACAGGTCAGAGGCAATACAGCGTATTAAGACTGCACAGGAAGTACATGGACTTTTCTGACACAACATTAAACTGAAACTATGTTCATTTTACAGTTTCTATTGTTTGCAACTTTTCTTATTTTTAACAACATTTTGCTTGCAATTATCAATTTTACAAATTTGAAGAGTTATTATATGAAACATTCCATTTATTGTATTTCAAGAGTCTGATAGACAAGTTACACATAGTTTCCAATTAGGTTCATCAAATTTATTGAGTTAGATTGATTGAGAGGTTTTGAAACATAGATGTCTCCTCAAGTAGAGTCTCCAATAAAACGGCATGAGAAATGTACAAATAAATTTAAGCTTCAGAAGGTGCAAGAAATCTGGAAATAGTATAAATACAAAGTACTCAGAAGATTTATACTTTGAAATTAAGAAAGAATGGGTCTTACCCTAGCTCTGTAATTTATTGCTTTATTAGCAATTCATTTAATGCCAGATTTCAAATATCAAAACTGAGAAAAATAATATTACCTTTTTTAGGAAGGATGGTAGAAATATAAAATATAGATTGGAAGCAAGTTCCATTAAGACAGGGATAACCAGCTGCTCACTTCTTCAACTGAGATGTTCCTAAACAGTAGGAAGATATTACAAATTCCATGAAAGAAAAATATTACATCTTGCCAAAATTAAGTTATCATTGGTTTAATTATTTCTTTCCTTCCACAAATATGCCAGCTTTTCCAACTTTCTTATTTTTCTTAAAGGCAGCACAATGACATTGAGTGGGTGGAGCCTTTTTATTCCTCCCTACTTACTCCTAGCTTGCAACTGCACTTCCTTTCTTCTTACTTGCCTATTCCTCAGTAGTACTTATTCCTTGACAAGAGATTTGAGACTGCATGTAGGGTGTGAATATATGTTGTTGATTTTTCTTCTCGTTTAACAAAATTAATAATCTTTCCTAAGGATCAGTTTTCAAGATGGGACACAACATTCAGTGATGGATGCCATATTCTCTAAATGGCGGGGGGAGGGTATGAAGATGTGGCCCAGAGCTGAAGAGCACTCGCTGCTCTTGCAGAGGACCCAGTTACATGTATCCCAGCTTCTCATCATCCACAACTCCAGCAGTGGTGGATCTAATGCCCTCCTCTGCCCTCTGTAGGAGCTTCATGCTTGTAGAACACAGACACACCTGCAGGTGAGACATCCACATACATCAATTTTAAAATACAGGTAAAATAATTTATAGCAAGTATATGAAACTTGGTTTTGTATTGCTTTTGAGGGTCTCTATTTAGAGCAACAAGAAGTGTAACATTAATTATTTCTCATGAAACCTCACATTTGACTCAGCCTCTGATTAGAGTGTGCTACATCTACCAAAGAACTCCCTTCCAAATGCAGTTGGACATTACAAATGTCGTTGAGTTTTTAAAACCATTTTTTAATGGTATTTGACACTATGTAACATCACAGGAGACAATTTTTAAAAGTTTTTAAATTTGGGGAGGCTATTAAGGTAAGTATATTTTTATTCAAGCGAATTCTACTCTACAGACAGTATTTAGCTAGATATACAAGTGTGAGTATACTAAAATAAAGAAAAGAACCATTTAGATTTGTGCCTAATATATGATATAGCATGAAGTAGAGATTCCACTTACACGTGGATATGCTTGAACACTGTAGAAAGTACTGTCTAGAAAGACTTGGAAATATAAACTCGATCATCAAATTTTCTATTTTATCACTCTCCCAACTAAAACTAGAGAGGCAGCTTTAGCTGAAGATACTGATTTCTCTTCTTCTTTTGGAGCACAACTTGGCGTAGGACACCACACTCTCCCTGTCATACTCTCTTGTGATTCAAAGAAAAATTGGCTTGTCATGCTCAGATAATTGGGGCCCTCAAGGAATTCACTCATCGTTTCATCACTATCTGTAGCTAAACCCAGGAATAACAAGTGACTTTGACACACTAATTGAAGGAAGCAATATTACTGAAGAATTTCTGGACATACAACCAAAATATCTTGCTGCCTTTTCTATAGACTTCCAAATTCATCCTACTTTGATTTACTTTCACCCTAACTAAAATACTAAATGCATAATGCCTTATCAACTATGAAAAATATTTTTAAAACAAAAATTAATGTTGGATATAGACTGAGATTTAAGCTTTCCAAACTTAGCAAAAATAAAAACATTCTTTATAGATAATTATAAAATTATTACTTTTATTATTTATATTATTTTCTTTATTTTATAAATTTATTATTTAATTATCATTTTGTTGATACTTTTAAATTTATTAAAAGTAGAGATGCAAGAATTTTAATTTAATAGAATTTGAGAATATAAAGAGTGAGATTGGTCTATAATGTTAAAGCAACCTCAATATAAAATGCAGTAGATTTTGAGGGATCGCAGTAAACTATTTTCTTAATATTTCTTTGTTTAGAAAATCATGATATTGAGATAGTCAAAAGTCAAAGAGCAATATGACTCTAACAAAAAAAATATCAGTAGTTCTTTATTCTCTTCCTGTCTGTTCCTAGAGCAAAATATGTTTGTGTTTCTTTGTTTCAGCTGATTCTTTCATTAATTAAATGTGAGGTTTCAAATAAAAAACTACATGGCTTATCAATGTCACTCCTTATCCTCCAAAACTCTGTTTCTTAGTATAGCTATTTTAGGAAGATATGTAGCCAGGATATACATTATTGTAATTGTGGAATTATTATAAGCCACCATGCCAAGTAGTAAAATATTATTGTGTTTCATTTCCAATATAACTTCTTGCTAGTTCTAGAATGAAATGATTTGCAATTTGCACACATTAGTGCTATAGCGCTTGGACTTGAAATTTGGGGACTAGCATTCCATGTTGACTGTGCTACTGATTGTGATGTAGATCACTGAGTCTTGGTAGGTCATCACATCTGAACAACAAATGTGCAGGTCTGTAACTCTTTTGAGAAGGCAAAAGAAAGAACATACAAATGTCTGCCTGCCTATATCCTGTTTCATCTAGTTCCTCACATCAGAACAATGTAGAGACTAGGACTGGAACTGTCAACACAGGTTATGCAAGAACTCAGGCTCAAGATTACTAAGGTTTCATTCAAATGCATCTAGCAGAGAAGAACTGATGTTCAGGCATCCCGATTCAAGCCAAGGGTTTTGTTCAGTTCAATTGTTAATATCCTGCTAGATCCGAGCTTAGATCACTGAAACTAAAGTATGCAAAATAACTTCCTGTTAATTTATTTGATTATTAGGAGATTATAAATTCTTTTCATTTTCTAAAGTTCTATAGAAAGGCTAACATATAGTTAATGTAAAAGCATTATACATTGGTATAGAAAGCTACTATATATTACATAAATTCTCAAAGTGGCATGGATTGACTGTTAGCTTTCTATAAAATTACCTATGTATTTAAAGTTTCCCATGGGTTCATGAATTTGATGTGGCAGGTTATTACTCAAGTTTTAGTATCATAATTTACAGTATAAGAACAGTATAAGTAAAATTTTATCATAATTTACAGTATTCTTATACTGTAAGATTATAAGAATACTGTAAATTATGATAAAAATAGATTATTGAGCTAAAATATCTTGTGTTAAAATCAAATACCTGATACAGATATTGGGAAAACTAAAATCCCAAACAGATTGTTTATTTATTATTTATTATAAGGCCATTATTTTGATTTTAATACTTTCTTTTTTGTTCAAAACACAGTTTATTCTAGTTCTTAGGTGAAGAAGGACACTGGAGAAGAGATAGAAGACAGTTTATTCTAGTTCTGAGATGGAGAAGGAACTGGAGAAGAGATAGAGGAGTCTCTTACTTTCCTGACTTCCACATTCCTCAAAGGTCAGGACTCCTTCAGTGCAGATGTGAGCACCGCCTGTGGTGATGCATACCTGCCATTCTCCATTCCTCTTTTTTTTATTTTTCCATTCAAAAATTGACACTCCCTCCCCTTCTCCCATTCCCCTCTCTTAAACTTCATTTCTGTTAGGGACTAGGCACTAGGAATTATTGTTAGAAGAACTTGGGGAGCCTTTAAAAGCTGTCTGATCTTCTTAATGCCACTTTTAGTATCTAACATGGAATATTCCCATTCTCAGAATTCACTAATTTATGCAAAGTATAATAATATATTACCCTACTTCCACCAAAAATCTATTTCACTATCTCACCAACCAAGTAGTTAGTCCCCTGCTACAAGAGTGTAAAAATGAAGTTAAAAAACTAATAAAGCACAAACCTCAGATTCAAAGCAGAGCTTTTAATTCTAAGACAGAGAAGCTTTATATTTAATTGTGATTATTTTGTCATATATATTATATTTGAAAGAATTGAATTAAAGCTGTGAAATAGCATTGCATCATAGACCCAAATACATAAACCAGAAAGAACTCATCACCTCATGATATATTAACATTTTGCCTACTACATTATTTTGGCTGTCGATAGCCTATGGGCTAGAGGCATTAGCCCAAAGCTTGACACTATTTGCTAATATGCCTTCTAGATTGCTTAGAGCCAATGAGGAAACTTCAAGACTACCCAGGGAAACAATTTTGTCTTTGAGTTTTGACCTAAGTTCTTTCTTCACGTTTTGCTGGCATAGTACTTCTTGTACTATCCAGTGTGTGGCCAGTTCTTACTCAGGAGACCATGCACACCGAGTGTGGCATAAATATCACTTTAAATGCTTGGAACATATCTTGACTTTCATCTAAGGCTTTCCTTTCCCAAATAATTGCCTCCAATCTTTTCAGCAATCTTATGATAACTTTAAATATTTTCCCTCAGTCCTTTTCCCTTTCCTGAATTACTTTCCTGTTTGGTGTATTCCTTTAAGAGTGTAGTGCATGAGATAGGGTAGCATATGAAATAAAGATACACCAGGGTTTCACAGTCTCACCCCAGTCACTGCCTTCACTAATACCCAAAGCTCAAAGGAGCCTTAAGAGGAGCAACACAAGCACAATGTGACCTGTTAAGCTGTCCTTCACACAACCAACCCTCCCTGGCCTTGGAACTTCTGTCTCTTGACTCTCTTTACACAGTGGAAATTCCTTCTGTTTCTCAGTTCTTCACTGGAATAGCCTCATCCTAGACTTTCACAATACTGAAAATAGAATCATTTGTTGAAGCCTTAGTATCAAACATCTCTCTCTGATCACCACATCCAATTTTAACTTTCTGTAATAATTCTGGAAGTGACCTTGGACATTTACCCTACCTCTTTCAATATCCACAAATTTACACTCTTTACCCTAAAGCCGCAAAACAATCCCACACCAGTTTGGATTAAAAGGGGTTATTTATTGGAGGAGAAAAACTTGCAGAACACCGTCCTACACCACAGTCCTCTCGTAGCAAACAGGAAACAGGGAGTCTAGCAGTTTGAACGGGAGCCGGAAGCAAGAGAGAAAACCGGAGGGCTGTCGCCACTTTTTAAAATGAAATAGACCACGCCCCAGTGAGCTGGTATCTTAAAGGCTATTGGCTGAAGGAGCAGAAAGAGCTCCCGCAGCATTACCTCATTGTCAAATATACTTTTTGCACTTTGTCATTTAACTATGCCCTCACAATGTCTCCATCTTCCTTCTTGCTTTATTTCATAATGCTCCCCCAGAAAACGTAAATAACAGAGGCAAGGTATCATTTCCCCAACCGTTGGCGGGCAAGTGCATGATACTCTATTTTAAAGTCAACCATCATTACAGACTTCTGCCGGATATGTGATCCTTTCATTTATTAATAGCAAGATTTTCCAGGAGTCAATTCTTATATTCATCACATGATAACTTTTTCTTTCTTTTCTCAAAATTTATGTATTTTTTCCGCAGTTGTAGACTAGCCGCTATTGCCATCTTCCTCCTCACTACTTGTCATGTGGGCCTGCAAGCCAGACACTACCCATACTCCTTTTCTCTTTCTGGTTTTTTTGGAATACTCTGATAATACAGTTATCCAAACTTATTTCTGTTGAATTCATGAAAGCATACTCACACATTTTTGTATTTCTCATGAAAAGGCAAGACCTTCCTTGATACTACATCTCTTTCCTACTGTGACCTAGAATGGTTTTTCTCTAAAATTATTTAACTCGATATATGTCCATACCATACTTCTCATTTTCTATTCTACTCTCACATTTCATATCTTTGTTCCAGGCTGGATACAGATCATTATCAAAACACTCATGTATGAGGACATGGTCCCCACTGTATTAGTACTCAGAGAATGACCTTTTGAAAGAAATCTGTTAGAAATTTTCTAGTCTCATTCCTGAGCTCATCCATTTATGACTTCACAAAAGATTGAATCTTGGACAACTGGGGAGTAGAAGAAATGGTATGAACTGAGGACTAGTTAGTGGCAGTAGGACTGAGGTGCAATCCTGAAGGTGGGTAGGTAAAAGTATGGGAAAATGGTAGGGATCGGCAAAAGCAGAGAATTAACCTACCATTTTTGTTTGAAAGTGCCATGATGAAGCATAACTCTGTGCATAATTAATCCTTTATGTTGTTTTTTGTTTGCTTTTTGAGACAAGGTTTCTCTGTAGCTTTGGAGCCTGTCCTGTAACTAGCTCTTGTAGACCAGGTTGGTCTCAAACTCACAGAGATCTCCCTGCCTTTGCCTCCCAAGTATGGAAATTAAAGGCATGCGCCACCACTACCCGGCTGCATAATCATCTTTTTTAAAAAAATAAATAGTGAATAAAATGTTTTCAAAATAATTACTAAAATAATTATTCACTGAAAACTACCCTTCTAGTTCTCACATACAGATATCGGTTAAGAAAACTAAAGATATAATAGAGTTGATTTTACTTTACGACAGAATTAAAAGACAAAGTTCAATCCCGACATACGTGGTGGAAAGAAAGAGCTTAAGTGGCACAAGTTGTTCTCTGACCACTAAACCCACGCCATAGCATTTGCGGACACGCACGCAGACAGAGAGCTGTAGACACACAGAGACATAGAATATATAGTAAATTAAAAAGCTAAACAGAAAGCTCTACTGATTCAGTTTAACTTCCTTATGCTGATAAGAAATCATAAATACTATTTTACCAGCTTATTTCCAATGGCCCAGCTTTCAATGTGTGAACTTTAATCCATAGGCTTTCAGAGGGTATAAACATTCAGCTCATTGCCCTTAGCAACTATTATCTTTTTCTGTGGTTAAATGGCCCTGTTCATACTTCCTGCCCTATCTTATTTCATCTCACCTTTGTAACACACCTTCCCCTCTCCTAAGAGTATGCAAATGTTAGAACTTTTAGGAAATAGAGGAAGCAAATTCTAAAACTGCCAGTGCTAAAACCTACAAGCTTTTCCACCTCCCACTTTTTCTGTGATCCAGAAGAGCTGATGCTATGTGTCTCCTAGTAACCTAGAGCTACTTAAGCAACTCCAGTGGTCCTGTGGAAGCAAATGAGTCTGATACACCCTGTTACTCATTACAGCAGTAGCATGCTACGTCTCCCATAGCACTGAGATATAACTGTCACAGGCATGATGAACATACTCAGACATATTTGACAGGTATTGTGGAAATATTCAAGAAATTACCAATAACATTAGAGTCATGGGCAGAAGAAGAAAAAAATCACTGTGGTTTATAAAAATAATGTTTTTAAAAGATCATGTTACCTGCTTGAAAAATGGAATTGTATTTCCAAATGCCCTATAGAACTTGAGGGTTTATTAGGAAAGGTATGAAGAAAAACCACACAGACATTGAGGCTTGCATAAAGGTGCACTTCTAGAGTACACTGTGAAGAACAGAAAAAAACCCACAGTTATTTCATTAAGATAATATAGTAAGAAAAGAGTTAATTTTATTTTAATAAGAATTTAGTGAAACCAGGAGCCTTAATTGTTTTCATTTAGGCCCCCTTGCTCTTGAGGAGTAACTGGAATACTGAGTATTTTTCATTTGCTTTCCCTAAAAAAGTCTACCGTTAAAAAAATTACCTCTGACATTGCACATACAGTTTTTTCTACACAACAGGGCAAAGTGTGATCAAGAAAATTATACATTGGATAATACAAAGTCTTTGCTAAGATTCTGATATTGGGTTGACTAATGCAAACATACATGTTCATGCATGAGGAAGCATCAGGAAAAATGCATGAATTCATGTACAATTTGAGTAGTTAGATACAAATTAGGAATAAAATGTAGAGTGAAGATTTGCTTCAGAATTTATAACAAAACCAGCAGATTTTGTTAAAAGTTAAGTTTATTTGTGGTATGTGTGTGTGTGTGTGTGTGTGTGTGTATGTGTACGAGAGAGAGGGGGAAGAGAGAGAGAGAGAGAGCAGGCATTGAAGACAGAGTTTCTTGTTTGCTAGGCAATATCTCTACCACTAGACACACACCAATCCCACATTTTTTCATTTTCATTTGAGTACATTCAGCTATGTATATGTGTCCAGAACTAACAACTTGGGATTGGACAACATGTGCAGAAGATCATCCCTAGAGGAGACTTATTTCCCCTTTCTCAGAAGTCACTGACCACATATAGCTTGATAGAGCTTTTGTTGAGGGATGACGTCTTTTCTATTGGAATGCTGGCTTGGGTATAGATTATTGTTAGGAAATACCTAGAAAACTTTAAGATAGTAGAGTACACCTCTGAGATTCTCTTTCAAGGGATCCTCCAGTTGAAATAAGTAGTTCATTATTTTAGTAGCACTTTTCATTAATAGATGTCTGAGAGCAATTAATATATGTGATAACCATTACTGAAGTAAAACTCCATTGGTCACCATAGTGCCACTGAAAGGCTATTTCTGTCACTGTGGCCAAGGTGGCATAGGTGTGGGAATTATAGCCATTTATTAAGCAATTGGTATGTGTCAACCATTGTGCAAGGAACATTATTTGCATTATTTGCTCCACACCATAATCCTTTAAAATCCATGACATTTAAATATTCATCATAAGATAAAAGAATTTCCAGGATTTGAGTAATTTGTTTAAATTTTCCTCAAAGTCAGTTTCAGAGTCAGCATAAGGGCATGGGTCCAACAACCTCACAGGAAGGTCTGTGTTCTTTCTATTTCTCTGCAGTCCTCTGCAATTCCCTGTCTGCCTTGCTGTTTGTTTTCCTCCAGTTGGAATATTTTCTTTGGTTTGGTTTTTCTAATGAAGTTGAAAACATCTCAAACCTAGTCTTGAGTTCACTATATGTCCTAGACTGGTCTTGAGCTCCTATTATTCTTAGTTCATCTTCCAAATGCTGATGTTATATCTGTGTGCCAGTATGCTTAACATTCAAATATTCTTGCTTAGAAAGTCCAAACACATACATATCTGGCTATGGGAGACTGGCCATGCATGTGAACTAATGATAGAGAATTTATGAGCAAATGGTAAAATGAACACACCAACTAAATAAACATCAACAAATGTGAGTTTCGGGAGATTCGCCAGATGGCTCTGAAAGAATGCTTGTGCTCAGTCCTTACAATCCCAGAAACCTACATAGTTCCCAGATCCTACTCATGCAAGTTGTCTGCTGGCTTCCACACCTGCAGTATGGCACATGGCCACACACACACACAAATACACACACATGTACACATACACACACACATGCACACACATGCACACCCAAAAACACACAACTGAAGTGTAATAGAAAATAAAAATTAAAATGAACTAAGACTTTCTTCCCTCTCTAATTCTGAAGGAGGTCCTTGTGGGTCAATGTAATGAAAGTGGAGCTTCCAACCCCATTTTCCCTTTACCAGGAGTCAGGACAGCCTTACCTTATCTTCATCACTATTTCCATCCACATTCATGATTACTGAGATATGAGCAGGGCTAACCTGGGCCAGGTACAGCCCTTTTATTCTAGATGCTTTAAGAGGTGTAGGGACAGTTGTCAGATGCTTGAGAACCCAGAATTGCAAGTTTTAATAATGTGAAATAGGGGATGATATGTAAATTATTAAGAGTACATAAAATTCATCTATAAAGTTAGAATCCAAACCTACATGGGTATCAATTACCCAATAAATTGTAATGAAGAAGTAAAAGCATTCAAAGCTTAAAATTTATTTGAAAAAAGTAATTTGCTTCAGTCATAAGACAATTCTTCCTAAAATCACACCAAATTATCTTTTCAGATCACCACATTTGTGTAGGCAGGGGTTATTATTTGTATAAACAAAATATCAAAAAATAGTGATGGGACTTAGTACTGACCTGCAGATCCAATCAGAAAAGAAGAGTAAGATTATGTAATGTTTGGGCTACAATCCAAAGCCAATGCACCAAGACTTAGGTTCACACTTGGGTACCTAAGGGTAAACCAGGATTACAGTACCACTTTGTACTGCATGTTGCTATCTGGGTGTGGTGTCTAACACTTTTTTTGTTTAGAGTGATTGAGGGGAAGGACAGGAGAGAGAAAGAAAAGAGATATCTTGATTGAGGGAGCCATCCAAGAGATTAAGGTGCAGAGCAAAGAATTCAAGACCATGATCGTGCTACCCACAGAAACAGCTGACCTGAGCTAGTGAGAGCTCAGTAACTCTGGACTGATAGTTGGGGAACATATGTAGGACCCAAACCAGGCCCACTGAATGTGGGGGACATTTGTGAGGCTTAGGCAGTCTGGCCACTGGCAGCAGGACAAGGATTTATCCCGAGTGCTTGAACTGGCCTCTTGGAACACATTCTCTTTGGAGGAATACCTTGCTCAGCCTAGATATAATGTGGGAGGTGTTGTGAGGAAGACTAGTTAGTTTCCGGCTGCTCGGCAGCTCAGACCGAAAATAATCACACAGAAATGGTATCAGTTAAATCACTGCTTGTCCCATTAGGTCTAGCTTCTTATCAGCTACCTCTTACATCTTAATTTAACCCATTTCTAATTAATCTGTGTATCGCTATGTGCCTGTGACTAACTGGCTAATGTTCTTTCATCTGCCTCTAGCAGTGCTACATGGCTACTCTCTTACTCCACCTCCTTTCTCCCAGAATTCAGTTTAGTTTTCCCTGCCTAGCTAAGTTCTGCCCTGCTATAGGTATAAAGCAGTTTCTTTATTCATTAATGGTATGCACAGCACACAGAGGGGAATCCTACTTCAGGGAGGGCCTTGTTCGTGCTTCCAAATGATGTGGCAGACTTTGTTGGCTCCCCATGGGAAGCCTTACCCTTTTTGAGGAGTAGATGGGGGAGTAGGGAAGGGGGAATGGTGGAGCGGGAGGAGGGAGGGAGTGGGAACAGGGATAGCTATGTAAAATGAGAAAAGAATGTATTAGAAAAGTCTTAATAAAAATGAATGAAAGTGATTGAATAGAATGGATTATGCTATTGTGGTTTGGAAGTTTGTTGCTATTGTTTCATGTTTTGTAAAACAGGGTCATCTTATGTTGTCCTCACTGACCTGGTCCTTACTATGTAGCCCAGAGTGAACACAAATTCTTATAATTATCTCACCTCAACCTCCTTCAGTGCAGGACTAACAGGCTGTGCCCCCACTCCTTGATAATTTTTTTTTTTGATCATCAGAAGCTAAGCAGAGTGGTGATGTTAGTTGAGGAATCCCTTAAGTACTCATATTTTGGAGGTTATAACCTAAAGTTGGAATGTGGTAGCTTGGGAGGGTTTGACCACCCCACAGTAAATAGATCCTCACTATTATGAAAGCCGCCAAGCACATTCCATAGAAGCCTGAGCATCCCACTCCGGAATTTGCTAGGGCTTTGATCTGAGAGGTCTCCTTTTCCCTAGTTGTAAGCAGTGGGGTTTGTTCTTACAATCTACCCAGAGACAGACTGAAACATTAAGAAAATTAACAGGAAACCTTTTGAATAGGATCAAGCATATCTGTGGTTCACGAGAGGTTTCCAGGGAGAAAGCACTTGTCTTGCAAGCATAAGGGATGGAGTTCAAATCCCCAGAGCCCACGTTTAAAGATAAAAATGTCATGTGCCTGTAATCCTAGATTATAGTGAGATAGGAAGCAGGAACAGGCAGATCCTTGGAAGCTTATCACACAGGTCTCCTGCCTTACATGGCAAAGTTCCAGCCAACAAGAAGTTCTGACTTACACAAAAGGTGTGAAATACCCATGGACAACACCTGAGGTTGTCTTCTGGCCTCCTTGTGCATGTTGTGAATGTACTGGAACCTACACATTCACCCATACACATGAATGCACACACACACACACACACACATACACAAGAAAAATTTTACTATTACATGCTACAAAAGCTGTAAAAGCAAACATTTCATGACAATCACTCCTTGAAAGTTAAGCAAAAACTCCAGAAAAATATTAGGGCTCTGATACACTTGCACAATTCTCCAAGATAGAATAACAGCAGATCTAGATCTCAGAGCTGACTTACCATCTTTTCACTAATGCATCAGGGATATAAGGAGAGGTCATCAGAAATAAATGGAATCTTCTATAGTGTTTTGTACACAAATATATTCCTGTTCATCCTTGTTCATTGAACTGTCTTTGTAGCAAATTTAAATAGAAATATAAAGCAAAAAAATCTCATTAAAATAGTTATTCACAATAAACAAACCACTCTCACTTAAATATCAATCTAAATCCTTGCTGTTCTACTTTCCCAGGTAAATATCATTGTCTTTCAAATCCTGTGTTCCATTAATGAACTTAATCCCAGTCGAAGATAAGTGTTCTGTACCAGTAGTTTCTGAATCAATTACAATTTGTATTAAAAATTTCCTTAATTGCTTCTGTTTCTATACTCAGTTATTTTAGAATATAATTAGCAACAAAGGGTCTTGGTACAACATTCAACTCAAGATGAATCACTGAGAAAAGAGGTGCTTATACTAAGTGTATTGGTAACACAAGGGTGTATGGTCAGTAACCATATAGAATAACAGTATGTCTAGATCTCAAGTGCCCCTAATGCAGGTGGGCTTCTCATCTACTCTAGGCAATGCTTAGACTCTTCCTTATAACTGTCTCTGTTTGCCACTGGGCAAGGAGTGATATTTGGATCATTACAACCATATACTTCCTGGGCATGGCTAGCATAAGCAGTCATATCACTGTATTTGATTAAGAGATACAGCTTCATGGAAGAGGAGGGGGATCTGGAAAGGGGAATGGAAATGGGAACAGAAAGGATCATGTTGAGGGAGGATAGAGAAAGAGAATACCGCGACAGACAACTGGAATCTGGGGGCATCTCTGGGATGAGCTAGAAGCCTAGAGCAATGGAGACTCCGAGGAATCTATGAGGGTAACCCAAGCTATGACTCCTAACAATAGGGGATATGGAACCTGAACTGGTCATCTCCTGCAACCAGGTGAGACTTCTAGGGGAGGGGCTGGAACACCAACCAAGTCACAAAACCTTCAAACTACCATTTGTCCTGCCTACAAGATACGTTGGGGTAAAGGTGGCGCAGAAATTATGGGAGTGATCAGTTAACAACTAGTATAGCTGAAGACCCATACTCTTAGAGGGGAACTCACCCTTCCCTGAAGAGCAGAACCCAGAGGCAGGATACCCTAGAGACCTAAGCTAGAACCCAAATACAAACAGGAAGAAAAAAAGTCAACGTAACGATTCCTAATGATATTCTGGTACACTCATAGAGTGGTGCCTGGCCCAACTGTCACCAACATGACTTCACCCAGCAACTGAAGGAAAACAGCAGATGCAGAGACCCCAGCCAAACATTATACCAGCTCTGAAATCCTGCAAAGAGAGGAAGGAAGGATTGTAGGAGTAGATTGGTCAAGGACACCACAAGAAAAACCACAAACCCAACTAACATGGGCTCATAGGGGCCTACAGAGATTGAACTGACCACCAGGGAGCCTGCGTGGGACTGAATTAGCCAGATGCATATATGTTATAGTTGTGTAACTTGGTCTTCCTGTAAGACTCTTATCAGAGAGAGCAGGGAATATCTCTATCTGTGTTGCCTGCTTTTTATGATCTATTCATTCTACCGATTGTCTCATCCAGCCTTAATAGAAGAGGAAGTGCCAAATCTCATTGCAATTCGGTATACCATGGCTGGTGGAAATCCATGGGAGACCAACATGTATCTAAAAAAAACAGTGGAGGAGGAGTGGATTTGGGGGTGGGGTGGGACTTTGACTGGGATGTAAACACAAAAAGATAAATAAACAAACCAAAAGATTAAATAAAATGAACACATTCTCATTAAGAGAGAGAAAAAAAAGAAAGACTGGTTCGGCAAATATGGTAGAAAATTGAGAGATGATTTTCAGTATCAAATTTTATCCTTCACAGCTGTAGGTACACATGTGCACATGCAGTCATACACATAGAGCATTGACAGACATGCGAAAACATACATACTCAATGCCAAACACATATGAGAAATGGAAAAGGGAAGAGAATGGCATAAGCAGACTTTCAATAAGATTATAACCAAATACTAGTCATTGTCTTCCCAATTAAGTTATTTTAATATTTAAGCCTAATTTTCCCATCTAACATTCACCTTTAACATGATTAACCAATTTGTGAATTAATCTCTACAACAGCTCACTGATCTGATAGCGGATAGCTGATAGCTCCTTCCAGTCTGAACTGGGAAGTTTCTGTTTACTGGGCTTTTTTTCTAGATTCAGGATTAATTTTATGATACATATTTTTGGTTGGTTTTCCACTTTGAATTTAGAACAAAACTCAGGACTTTTTCTACAGATGAAGAACACTGGTTAAGTTTTCAAATTGTATTGTTGAGGAAGAATTTTAGTTGTAATTACAAATGAGTTTGTTTCCATTTACTTTCCTTTCCTTACCAGGGGAAATAAAATTTGTATTCCCACGTGCAATATATCTTGTTTTTAATAATTTCCATGAAAAGAACTTTCTAAGATTATCTTTTTTATCAATACTTAGATTATGTTATGTTTTTAATTGGATTCCACATCACAGCCTCTAACTTCCCAGAATTGTAATGGCATTGAATTAATTTAAAGGGACTCAGAGGAACCAGATATGGAAGACTGTCACCATTATAATTTAGTTTTATGATTAGATCATAGAAAATATTGTAGAAATCTGAAGATAGCATTAGCCTTTCTAATATGAAGAAGCATTCATCCAGTTTCTCTGTATTAAAAAGTATTTGAAGATACTTCCAATTCTGTAAAAATTTGGATGAAATAAATATCACAATAAAAATAACAGATGTCATGTTAAACATACACCCAATACAGTAACAAACACCGCCCAAACCTCTTGTTGCATTGTATCAATTGTAACAGAATAACATGGGGGAAGTCTTTTCTGAACCCTGAATTATTAGATACACAAAGTAAAAACACTTCATTAAAATATTACAATTATTTTACACTTTATGCTGATATAGTAAGAAAGCGTGTTCTTTTGTTTTTTGTTTGTTTGTTGTTGTTGTTGTTACAGGGTTTTTTACACCAGAAATCCTACAGAGAACAAACAAAATTATTTTCCAGCACATGACAACTGGAATCGTAAAACTGTACCGACCATTAAAAAATTGTTTACAGGTCTCTGGCAACTCTATGGAACTTATCAAAAGTTTCATGTAATAGAAATGCAAACAGCAATTTATTTAGAAATGTTTAGCGAAAATGCCACAAAGAAGTATATGGTATATCTCTATATATTTTCCTCTTAACTATATAATCTCAAAACACAATGTTTATATAAAGATAGTATCTTTTTTAGTATCAGTATGTCGATGCATCAATTTATACTGAAATATCCATGTGAGTATGTACTGGACAATGAAGAGATATTGCTGTAATTGTCCAATTAAGTTTTAGCATAATTGATTCAAGACCATTCAATATATATTTTTAATTATATTGGGTATGGAAAGCTATTTTACTATATTTACAAGACCAATTCATAGTGTTGTAAGAAAATTGTAAAAAAAAAAAATGGAAAGGAAAAGCCTGTCTTAAAATTCACCAGTCATCAGAGCTCGGTAGACAAGAATGGAGCCCTTTTATTTGATGGGATGGAAAAGCTAATAATGTATGACAGTAAAAAGGCAGGGGCTTTTAACGCTTTTTTTAACCTTACAAAAAAAGGTCAGCTCTGCTCTGGAAATGAGAACAGCCAACACATGGGATAGAAGGGCAAAAAGCCAAGCAGAAAGTGTGAAGGAGCTGGTGACAGATGTGCAGAGGATGGCAGGTCCCCGTCTATGCACATGGACCCCAAGACTCGAAAAGTACCTCCAGTCATCCTTCAATTAATTTCGGTTTGCTTCACAGGTTCAGAGGAGAGACAGACAGGAGACTGGAAAAATTACCTACAGGAGAAGAGAAAATGATTTGTCCCTATTTAAACAGAGAGGGAGAAGGAGCATTCTGTAGCCAGCTTGATAGTGTATTGCTTCTAACTCAGAGACTGATGCACAGACTATGAAGCAGCTTGTGGCTGTGTTTGTTGAGTGTCACTCTATGGCCGTCACTGACACGGAGCCATCATTTGACATATGTAAGAGCTGAGAGAAAAGAAACTTGCTGAGATTAACCTGTCATTAGGTGATGAAGCAGACTAGAATCCAGAACTGCTGATTCCAGAAAGTCTCAACTGAGACTCCAATCCTGGAGGTTTTTTACTTCTATTAAGGGTTTTATATAACTAATCAATCAATCAACCCATCAGTATGATAATGTAAAAAAATCACATACACTTAAATGAAAACACAATTTATCTGTTTTTGTTTTTGTATTTTTAATTCCAAAATTTGAATAAGGAAAGGCTGTTCTTTCTTGGGGCGAGCGCCTCCAAGAAGTCACCTAAATGAACCGCTATGCTGTGTTAGTAGATATAAAATATGCTTCTGCTGTCATGGTGCTTACAATACGGTGAAATGCTTGCCTTGACAGCTGTTAGCTGTCACCCTGGACACATGGCATGGTCATTGAAAAGTAGATGGAGATAATAATGGTTCACATTTGACCAAACACTTAAAAAGACTAAAGGAAAACTAGTACATATGAAGTACTTAGCACAGTGTCTAATAAATTGGATATTTAACAAGTAACACATGTAATAACTTATGTGAATGGTAAAATGAGTTGATATCATGTTGAAAAAATGGACATGGTCATCATCGTCTACTGATTGACACAGTTCTATGAATATTGCTATGAGAGATATGTGGTTTCTTTTAATCAATACATTTTAGGTGTTTTACAATCACTTATTAATTTTTGGAGAATGAGGCAAGAGCCTACCATGGTTCACATATGGAGGTCAGAGGACAACCAGGAACCCTGTTTCCACTATGTGGGTTTCAGGGGCAAAACTCAGAATATCAGGCTTGGCAACAAATGCCTTTATCTACTGAGTCACCTCCCCAACATCTACAAAAATGAATCTAAATTATTTCTTTTAATCTTGATATTATAATATAATTACACCATTTCTCTGTCTCCTTTCCTCCCTCCAAGTTCACCTATATACCTCTCCTTCATCTTTTTATTTATGTTTAATATGCATATGTCTATATGCATATACATACATATTCCTAACCATAACCTGTTCAATGTGTATATGACCCATATGTGGCACCTACCAGTCTACTCTTCTTAGAGGTTCAAGAGACTGAATCTGAAAGGCCAGTCTGGTCGTTTGGTGTCCCACCTTTCTTCAAAAACTCCCTTGGCTCTAAAGAGAAAGTGCCAGATGCCGTAACAGTATGAGAGCACCTTGGGATACTTTTCCTGCCACAGAGTGCTTTATTGTTGTCCATGCTGCTTCTGCTGTCTCCTGCTCCATTTAATCAGCAAGATCTGCCTACCTTAACCGTCCACCTAAATTAACCTTGCAAAGCTCAAATTCAAATATGCCTCTTGCTGAAGGATTTCTCACATTTCCGTGTACCAAAAGCCCACATTTATTCTTTCCATCATGTCCGCTCATGGTATCTCTGTGATTCTATATGAGATTAGTAAAAGTTATATATACCTACCTTGCAAAGACTTTTCCCATAGGTGATTTTAAATCAGTTGACTGTCAAGGTTACTGTCACAGGATCATATTGCTTTCATTTAGGTTCTGGTTAGATCATTTCCATCTCTCAATTAGAATCTAATCTTTGTGTCTTCCTTAATGATTACTGCATTTGAGCATCAAGAAAATATTTTGTATACCAAACCTCAAGTCATTATTATTCTATCCAGGCAAGTTAAATAATTTCTTATCAAAATCAATTGAGATCTTTAGCTATGTCAAATCTGTTTGTGTTTATTGAGTGTATCCATTAGAACTATGAAAGGTTTAGAGATTGTGAAAACCAGACTTAAATATAGAAATTTAGGTCGTCATTATCAAACAATTTACCAAATTAAAATTATTGAATTCCTGAGGGCTGGAGAGATTCTTTACTTGTTAGGAATACTTGCTGTGCTTCCAGAGGACCTAAATCTGCTTCCCGATGTCCATGTCAGGCATCTCACAATGGTCTGCAGCTCCCGCAAGTGAATCCAAGGCGACTGGCCACTTCTGACACCTGCACTCGTGTGCAAATACACACATGCAGACATGCACAAACATTTTTTCAAATAGGATTATTAAATTTTTAGGATCAAAAACAAGATCTCAGCTGCGCTGTCTAATTTGTCCCTGCTATCATAGTATTTTTAATATATATGAATATTTGTAACGGGAAGGCAGCTGGCTGCCAGAGATATGCACTTCATGGTCTCTTCCTGCACCACATGGTTCTGTGGATTCTGTCTAAACAGTGAAAGGTAGGGTGGGAGCCACTTTCTATTTCTGGGCACAATGATGATTGGTAGACATGTCCGGCAGAGTCAGCGACCCTTGGGAGGAAGCTGGCAACAGCGAGAACCAGTGGGTGACTGGCGCTCTGTAGAAGACAACACTGCAACTGCTGTGTACGCAGGCGGTAGGTGGTTCACAAAGCTGGAGCCATTTCCATTGTGTACACAGGGTTTTGGAACTTTGACCAAGTTTCTCTAAAAAATAAACCTGTATCAAGTTTCTCAATGTCCCAGAGGAACTTAAACTTTAAATTGAAGAATTATTAACATGTTTACTCTTCTTCCCTACATATGTCTTGTTACTCTGAAAGTTGAAGCCTCATGACTGGTAGAGCAAAATAGAAGACTTTTGCTGAAATAAAGATAGAATTGTGTGTGTGTGATTCACGTTCCCCGCCACATTAAGCAAGCACTTGTTATGCCCAACGAGGATCCACAACAAATACCCAGAGCAAAGTCATTCAAAAAAATTTTGTATTTTTATTTTAGAAGTTTTAAGTTATGCTTCTCATATACGACTATTTCAATCAAAATATTTATAATTTCCTAAATCTTTTTTTTTTGTGTGCTTTGTGAACCTAAGGTTCTACCTGAATTATTGACTTAGTTTTATATAATGGCACCTTTTCATTTAATTCTTTGTTAAAAATAAAGCATAGAAAAGGAAACTATGAAATGAATTTGATAAAATTTTTATTGAACTAAATCTAACAGCATTTTAGACAAGAATGCATACCTTAATGTGTGTTTTCTCAAAATCCTATTACAGCTAAAAAATTACCCTATAAAATTAATTTACCCTAATAAAAAGAAGTGTTCCAGTTATTTAATACAATTTTCATTACTGTGGGCAGAGGAGAAGATACAGAAAAGGTAGTCAGGAGGTAGCTGGTTGCGGTGTTGATGGTATTCAGTAGGCTACATACAAATAACTGCTCCAGGTCTACTCCGCTTGGAACAACTCCATATTCACATCCCACCCCATCAATTCATCACAAAACGTCTCCCTTAAATGTATCAAAAGCAAAGATAGAGATTTTGAAAAAGAAAAAGTATTAGTATTAAATAACAGTTCATCGCTTCCTCTGTTACATATAGGAGTGCCTTATTTAGTTTAACTTCCTTTGTTATGACAGGGAGCCTATGATCCAGAATTGCTTTATTTCCTCGTGCCAAAATATAAGTATAGTTTTCAACACTGTAAATCATCTACAATATAGGAATCATTTAAAGTGCCATGATGTTTGTTATAATTGTTTCTAATGTGCTAGCTGCCTATCAGGATGTCAATAAAGCTTGGGGAAAACACTTTACCTATTATAATACATATTGATTATTAGCCAAAGCTAAGTGTTTTAATTGATGCTGTTTCAAATTATAATTGCTACCTGACTGTATTTCTGGTATTTATATTCTTTTGAAATCTAAAATGCATCAGTATGGTATTTTTTTTAGCTATTTAAGGCTGTTGTCAAATGTGTATAATTTTGTAAATGCAGCTTAGTCATGAAATGAGTACTGTAAGAATAATTATAACCATACCAGTAATTATTTAGAGACAACTTAAAGAAGATTTGATTACCTTAGGTAACCAAAACAGAATAAATGTATAGCTGTAAATAATTACATGTAAGAATATATGTATAAGAATATTTAATCTCAAAAATAAAAGCACTACATGTGTACACAGATAAAAATAGCACACATGTACATATATATATATATCACTCAGTTAAAATAATTATTAAGTTCCTATTGGTGTGAGTCATACGTGTATGTTGGAATGTTGGGTACATGTAGTGAGAGATGTTTGTTTTCTTCTATTTTTTACTAGAATTTAGAATTTCATGTGCGCATTGCATTTAAATCTTCCCCCACTCTTACCTCCAACCCCTTCCATGTCTCCCTAACTCTTCTCAAATTCATGGCCAATTTTTAAAATTATTACATTAAATTATATATATTTAATTTAAATCATAATTATATAAATATATGATATTATAATATATATAAATAAATGCAACCTGCTGAGTCTGTTTAGTGTTGCTCATATGTACCTGTTTTAGGGCTGACCACTTGATACTAGGATAATCTACTAGGGAGCTCATCACTGAAGGACTTGATTCTTCCTCTCTGCATAGTTATTATTTGCCTGAAGTTAGTCCTTCATTTAGGATTGCAGCCCTATGAGATTTCTTCTGTCCACACTGGCAGGCCAAATAGTTGTGTCATTGTTCAGGTGTTCTTTACAAACTGCCTTATTGAGTTTTCATTAATGGGTGAAACTGTTGTCCTATGTGGAAGACACGGTCTATAACAGATTTCTGGTCCTTTGACTCTAAGAATATTGCCATCCCCGCCTCCATGATGTTCTCTGAGCCTTAAGGATGGTGGTCGCTTTTCGAATGTACCAGTTGTAACTGGGTGTCCCCCCCCCCGGTCAGTTGTTCTCTGCATTTTGACCACTTGATTTATTTTTAATGATCTCCTTCTACAAAAACAGAACAAAACAAACAAACTTCTTTGATGAGGGTGGAGGACTACAATTATCTCTGCCTATAAGACGATAAGACAATGCTTTTAGAATGCAGGTGGAGGTTATACTGGCATGGGAAAGTAGCAGCAAAAGGGTCTCCTCTGCCCTCCATGGTCCCACCAACCATGAGTATTAGCTAAGTTTAAAGTTCTTACCATGAATGCTCCTCTACTAAGCAGGTCTTAGGAAGTCAAAGGGCTATCAGTACTCCACAGGTTAAGTGCCACTATTGCACCCTTGGAACTATCTTACCACTGATCATTGTTGTACTTGAAGGATTTACAGCTAGGTAGGACTAGTGATATTTTTCTTTCCATTGGCAGCTTCCATAGTACACTCTGCTACAATCAGAGCTGGGGATGAAGTTTGAAGGTCAAATACAGATAAATTCCTCGAAGTCATGTGTTCCAACTGTGTGGTATGTTCGGCAATAGGGACTTACCTTCAAACTCTGGGAGACAACCAAGAACAAAGGTCAACAACCTGTTTTCTTTAAGGGATCTCTTGAACTCTCCTGACCAACAACTCAAAAATATTTTTTATACCTGGCGCGGGGTTTTTGTTACTCTGTTTCACTTTGAGGAGCATTGTCATTCCTTTATCTAAATTATATGAATGTACATTATTATCATGTAATTTTATGTAAGCAAAAATAATATAATTTCTTATTTTTTGAAATACTCTTGGTGTTTTCCATCCTCCTCCCTCTTGCATCCTTTCTCCTCCTTTCTCCCTCTCTCTTCTTTCTCCCCAGTTAAAGCTTTCAACCCTACCTTGTTTTTCCATTTCCCCTTTCTTAACTCCTTGGTCTTACTGTATTGTTCCATCTTGGTCTCTTTTTACTTTTGACTTCTCAGGTGTCTGCAGTTTCTTCGGTTGTGTGTACACATCGAAAGAAACAGAGCTCGATTTTGTTTACTTCATAAGGGCATGATTTTCTTAAAAGAAGATCATTTAAAATTTTTATTAGTTCATTTGCATTCAAGTAAATTCTACATTTTGACCACATTGAAATTCAACTACTCTACTCTTCTCTGGTTCCCCCACCATACCAAACAGAATTGTTCATTTTATCAAATAAGTCCTTTTCTGCTTTTGTATTATTCATATACATGTGAATACAGGTATAAAATACATCTGACTTTCTGAATTTGATTTATTTGACTTAATACGAACGTCTCCAGTTCTATCCATTTCCTTGATGATAGAATTTCTTTGTGGATGAATGAAATTGTATTATGTATATATGCCATATCTAGTTTAACCACTAATCTGGTGGTCGGCATTGAAACTGATCCTACAACTTGGCTAATATGAACAGTGCATTAATATATATGAGTATGCAGCTATCTCTGTACTAACTGAAGGAGAATTTTCAAGAGTTTCACAGTTGATCATACAGCACACCCATTTCTGCTGGAACTTGGGCTCCACTTCAAAGCTGCATTGCTTTCTAGTGTAATTTATTATTTCATTCATGTGCACAATTTATCAATCTTATAATTGATCACTTCTATTTTTTCACTGTTTTCATACTACATTCAAATAGAGTAATATATCTAAAAGGTTGCAATCATGCTGTTTGAGGATGTTTTAACGCATTCATAGCACCTTATTATGTGGCCAATTATTATGCTTTATGAAATTCTGGTTG
Organism: Ondatra zibethicus; assembly: GCA_004026605.1. NCBI lineage: Eukaryota > Metazoa > Chordata > Mammalia > Rodentia > Cricetidae > Ondatra > Ondatra zibethicus. The sequence continues at coordinate 45,275 of PVIU01004932.1, read as the reverse complement.
AAAGAACATTTTGTATGCTGTATGTATTTAATGGTTTCAGTGTTGTTCTCCGCACTGCAGTTCTTTACCATATACTCATTATCAAACAGAAAAAGAGCACTTACTGGGGACTTCCTGAGCATCAAGTCAGTCCTTTGTGCCTCACTGTGCATTCCTCATCTCCTGTTGGCTTTGGGAAGAAGACCATGCTTCACCCACAGACAGACATTTTATCATACTTGGTTTTGATCCTTTAAGTACAATTGATAATACAGATTATAAGACCTGGTACCCCAATCTCAAAACCTTTTCTTCCTACTTGGTAGAAGTTAAGTGCAACACCATGCAACCAGCCTTTAAAACAGTGTGTGTGTGTGTGTGTGTGTGTGTGTGTGTGTGTGTGTGTGTGTGTGTGTAATACAACTTAAAATGAATTTATTGTGCTATAGGAAAGAATCATTCAATATGACCTTTTGAAATTATTTTATATTTGATTCTGAAAAGACACGCAGAAAATGCACAGTAAAGAGAGTGACAAAGAAAAGTAGTTTAAAATCATTTAAGGAAATAATAAATGTAACAAAGTAGAAGCTTTGGCATATATAACACTCCTGCTTTGCTGTAGCACAGTGTCATTCTACTTGCCCTAAGTCAAAATCAGAAAAAATATTGCATGGAAAATTTGAGAGATCAGCAATTCATAAATATGACGTTGCATGCTGTTCTAAGTAAAAAAAAAAAATCAAGACATTTCCGTTGTCCTGTCTGGGACAGGATTCTCCAGTGTATCCAATGTGTCACTCACTGCTACCATACCCTGGTATCAGATAAATTTAGTGATGCCACAGTGGTTATGTTGAGGAAATGTGTTCTTGTTTTGCTTTGTTTTTGTGTTTTACATTATTATGCCCCAAAGTACAGATGTTGACAATTTGGATGTGGCAAAAAGAAGTAATAAAATGTACTCTGTTTTGTTTTGTTTTTTGTTTATTTGTTTTAAGGAAGAAAGTGAGAAGTCCTTTATTTAATAAAAAAGAAAAATTGTGATATGAGATTATAAAAATCTATAGTAAGAATAAATCTACTCATGAATTTATGAAAAGGAAAAAGAAAATTTGTAAGGTTTATTGATATACCTCAATCTTTAAAATGCCTGGCAATAGTGCATGTAAGTATATAGTTATAAAAAAAGAACATTATTTAGTGAGTAAAAAAGTAAGACAGAAAACATGCTCCCATAATTGGCATCATATCATATCACAAAACATTGAGCCTACGTGAAAATTTCAGCAGGGAGATCATCAAGCTAGGGAATGGTGGGTTACACTGACTAGAAATAAGTTAGGATTTAAAACAATAATTAGAGAACAAGTAACCAAGATCCTGGTGTGAAATTTAACATAAAATCAACCACATTACAACACTCAGACAACACTTTGATGGGTTAGAAACAAATAGAACACTACTTCTAATCACAATGTTCTTCCAAAGATCTCAGCATAAAAATCTTAATCTGTAAATGATGGTCAATCATTGATGCTTTTCAACCTTGTGGGTCACAATCATTTGGCAAACTTATATTTCCTAAAATATTTACATATTACTTATATTTCCTAAAATATTTACATCTTTATTCATAGTAGTAGCAGCAATATTACAAATATGAAACAGCACCAAAAATAATTCTATGGTTGGAGATTATCACAATATGAATAACTGTACTAAAGGTTTGCAGCATCAGGAAGCTAAGAATCGCTAAGCCACACTATCTGCTTCTGACATCCAATGAACCACAGCATCCCAAATTGCCTAATGTTCATAACTTTCCTTCTGACATAGCCTCAGAAAGTCAGTATTATTTAGCAATCATCACAAAGCCACTATCATTCACCTCCTGCCATCACCTTACATGTGGAGTTGTCAGTTTGTTATAGGGCATGGAAATTGTTTCTATTTTAACAGTAATATTCAAATTTTCCTTTTAACCAGAGAAAAGCCAAAATTGTGGACTTATGTATTGGGGCTTAGGAAGGTGGGGCAGACCACAGAGGCTACATCCAGTAAGGTTCCTATTAAGGATAACACTGTCAAGGAATCTGACTTTTTGAGAGGAAAAATAGAAATGTTGAAAATAAACTTAGTAAAAGTAGAGATAAAAATGCCACATAAATAATTGGTATTTTATAAAGCAATGAAGAATGGATGTTTTAAGAGATGTGGTTGATCGTGTACACTGATGCAGAGAAATAAATAAGATGAAATCTTGGAAGCGCTCGTTGGTGTTTACAGTGGAGGAATGGATTGGAATAGTATGCTTCAGAAGTAGGAAAACCTACCTGCAATGATTGTCTCATCTCATCATGTAATTCTAAGAAACCTCTTAAATAATTCTCTGTCTTCAGTAGTAAGACTGTGGAAACTCAAAACACGGAAACTAAATTGTTTCCTTTTCTGGTTGAAATAGGGTTGTAGTAAATTTGTACCCACATTAGAAGAGGTTTAAGCATTTCTGCAAAGGGTTAGAGTGCACATTTGGATAGATTTATATCACTTTGGGCCTAGCAATTATAGTTAAATAATTACAAAATTCACAAAGTGGTGAAGTCATCTTTGTAGGAAGTACATTGCCTAACACATTTACTTGTTTGTTTTTCATTACACAGACTATGTAGTCTGGGCTGGTTTCACATATGCAATCTAGAGTCTATATCTAGAGTGCTGAGATTACAGATATTTGCCACAATATCTAACTACAACTATGAATTTTCAAAGTCGGGCTTTAATAGTGGGTGTATGTTGAAACCTACCAGTAATGAAGAGAATAATGAATTGAAGAAAGCAACTCTGAGAGAACACAGCATTATCCTTTGTGCGAAGTTTGTTGTAGAAATATAAGTAGGGTCAATAAGCATGGTTGCTTGCTAACCCAGGAATGATGCCAGAGAAAGGACTGAGATTGAAGACATTGGAAAAGGAGGAAATAGCTAATTGAAAACAGTCTCATGTGGAACAATAAAGAACAAAGACAGAAGTCATTAAAATAATAATGTCATGAAGAATGCAAAAATAGATTCTCTTTGTATGGAATCTACATGAATATAAATATAAATCATTAATTATGCAAATAAGTTCAATATTGTCACTAGCAGAGATATATGAGAACAATTTCTAAAGTCTGACGCACTAAGAAAGCATGTTCACTATTTTATCTTAATTTTAGTTTCACTGACATGCTAGGTATGTTGATGGGAGCATTGGGTACAGAATTAGAAGTGAAATGTCTGTAGATATTGGTGGTGATACCAATGAAAAGTAAAAGAAGTCTTTTGTTTACAATTATAGAGAGAAAACAGAGGGTCGAAGAGAAAGCACTAAGTTCCTCCTCTGCACCTGATCTGGAACAATGACACACTAAAGAAGTCAGTGGTCACAAAAAATTGGTAACACAGTTCAGAGTCTAAAGGCTGTATGTCAACAAAGAGGACGCATAAGCTTACAATGACTGTCACACATCACTGAGCACACCGCTCATCTCCAGTGGGTAGACCCCTCTCGAGATGGTTGGTGAACTAATGAAAGCAGGCTAAGGTCAAGAGTGTGAGACTAACAGGCAGGGAACTCAATCTTTAGTCAGAAAGTCTTTATTGCTGCTGTATTTGAAATCAATTGGGAAGAGAAACACTGATGGGCAAAACAAGTGATAGTCTAGGTCGATGCCATTGCCAGCAAGCACATCAAGAAGAAAGTTCCCTCTAAAAGGAAAGAAAGATACAACTGAGGAACATATTCAGAAGGATGAGAGTACTTAGAGATCCAAGAAAGAAAGCGTAACAATTAAGGCCAAGAAGTATGCACACACAATTTCTCTGGCTAAGAACTGTAGAGCTCACAACACATCTCAAGCACACAGCTTTTCTTTTTCTTGTGTTATCATCATGGGTCACAGAATGACCTGTAGTTTCTGACATTTACTACCTAAATTTTGTTTCCTGTTTTTGTTTTCTATTGCTGTGATAAAACACTATGACCAAAAGCAGCACGGGGAAGGACGGTTTAATTGACTTACAAGCACCCATCACAGTCTATCATGAAGGGTAGCCAGAGATTTACCTGGGGGCAGGAATTGAAGTAGAGACAGTGGAGAAGTCCTGCTTGCTGCTTTGCTCATAATGGCTTGCTCGGCCTGCTATTTTTATCCAGTGTAGGACCACCTGCCCAGGGGCAGCACCATCCACAGTGGCCTGGGCTCTCCCACATCAACTATTAATAAACAAAATACTTTATAGACCTACCTACCCAATAGTCTAATAGAGGCATATTCCTCATTGATGTTGCCTTTTCCTCAATGTTGTCAAAATCACTAACCATCACAGCTTCCATTTCTGTTCAGAATCGAGATATCTGAGGAAATCATTTTTAACACCTCTTCAATCTTATGAGGCTGCAGCATCATCTGCCTTGAGACTTTGTTCTTTATCACTTCTTCTCCATAAATTTTAAGTTTGAACTACTACTTCCTTCTTTTCAAAACACGGGGGAAAAAATACCTGCTGAATGTCTACTCTATATGGGGATACAGGTTAAAGACTACATAGCTATTTTTGAGAGTTTTTCATATTCCTTCAAAATTATTCCACAAGAATTTCCCTTTCCATCTCAACAACCTACAAAACTTCCCCGAAAACATAGGATTACCAGATGGTGGGTTCAGATGTGAATAAGGTGGTAAGGGCATCCACGCCTCTTGGTCTATCTTTGGACGTCCATTATGTTGGATGTCTTTTCTATTATTTCTTTTCTTGCAAGATCAGAATCTCAGGCTCAACCTGTGAGCATTGCTCGCACAAACACGTTCTTTCTTTTCCCTTAATATTTTGCATAGAACAGCCTAATTCTGAGGCAAACTGGTAACTTACATTTCTCATCCTGATTTTCAGGCTGCTAAGTGTTGTTGGAGAAAATGAAATAGCTTTGCTGATTGCTTTCATTACATTGTCACGATGTCCAACCTCAGCTGGGCCTTTGCAAACATTGGCAATCCCTTTGCTCCTCTCTCGACAGCTCGTTCCCATTTCCCACAGCATCTGTTCCAAATCTGTAGAGTTTTCCTCAAGTCTACTTTAATTAAAAACATTCTTAACATGGCTTATGAGGCTCTCCAAACTTTGGCTCCTTCCCATCTTTCTAGTCTCCCCAAGGGCCGTGCTCTCTCTTGTTCTTCTAGGTTCTTGCCAAACTGATACTTGTAATTCCTTTTTCTTGTCCCCTTTGGATAGTCTGCTCACTGAGCTGTGAAGCCCCTCCCTTGCTTCTTTGTTTAATTCACTACTCATCTTTCATTGTTACATCATGTGATGAGCTTTCCCTGACATTCAAGACTAGCTCAGATCCTATCATTTTTTAAGATTGTGCATATTTTTCTTGATTTAGTTGAAGCCAGTATTTCTCTTTAGGTGACTATGTGCACATAGTGACCATATTAACTCACTCAATTAATATACTGCTGTCATGTCACACAATACCTGATCCTTGAGAGGCGCTTTAAGCTTAGTTTTATATTTAACTAGAATCATAATTTTGACATTATTCATCACATATAATCTCATTGCTGAATGGAGAGTCTTGCAATACCTTCTTCATACACTGAGTCTATGAAGTATACAGATCACAGATCCCCACAGTTTGGGTTTTCTCAGGTTGACAACAGGCTGGAAAAAAAAGCTTCTCAAACTAGATCTCCAGCTAGCTAAAATTAAGAGCATCAGATGAGTGCTGTGGGAAGAAGGTTTTTCTAGCTTTACCCTGACATGGACTCATGAAGATGGTTTGTAGAATTGTTTGTAACAATATTTATTTAAAACATTTGCAAAGCCAGGAAATTAGAAGTCTGTGGCAGCTGTTGCGGTACTGCTGCAGCTATGAAAGGCTACATGTTGTAAGAAAGAGCTATGCAAATAAACTCGTGAGGATGAAAGAAACTGGAACAGGTCTGTTCTCACTCCCGTCTAGGGCTCTAGGCTGGTTTTTCTATGCTATCTTCCTCAAGGAACATCTCTCTTCCAAAACTTGTGACTGAGTCTCATCCTCTGGTGACAAGACCGGTGACATGTAGGAGTCAGAGCTGCTGCTCCACTTGAGAAAGAAGGTGAGTGAAAATACAGGAACAAATGATGGCAGGTAAGAAGCCATGGGCATTTGAGTGGCAGTTCAAAACTGGGAGTAAAGGAAAGAATAGCTGTGAAAGAGAAACGAGGGATGTAACAGCCTGTGCCTTTTAAAGAATCCCGTGCTGGAACAAGGAAAGAAAGGGTTTCTAGTAATAATTGTTTAAGCTATGCCTTTCTTCATGTACTAGTTCCTTTGAATTTTTTAAAATCAGGTTATTTTATTTACTTCCTTTCTATTTTGCTATATTTACTCTCACAGCAGGGCAGGAAAACTGCAAAACATTTGGCCAGTCCTCCACTCCATGAGAAGGAACCCATATCCTACACTACTTTGATAACCAAGGACCAGAAGCTAGATAGTCCAGAGACCTAGGGTAAAATAAAACACTACTGGTCTAAATGCATATATATATATATATATATATATATATATATATAGTGATTCCTATTCCATATTCTGCTATATTCAAAAATAAGTTCCTTATCCCGTCATCATCAGAAAGGCCTCCTCTGGCAGCAGATGGGAACAGATGCAGAGACCCACAGTCAGACATTATGTGAAAAGTGCAAATGGGATGCCTCCATCAAATTCCTCCCTTCAGAGCTCTGCGAACCCTTGGAAGAGGAGGTACAAAGATTATAAGAGCCAGAGGGAATGAAGCGAGAATAAGAACACCAGTAGAATAAGGTCCTCTAAATCAAATAAGCAAGGCACATATGAACTCACAGAGACTGAAGCAGCAAACACGGGACTTACATGGGTCTGTACCAGGTCCCCTTCACATATATTATATCTATTAGCTTAATATTTTATGGGACTCCTGACTGTTAGAATGAGTGTATCTCTTTTTCTCATGCCTGCTCTTAGGACTTCCTCCTGTTGGAATGCCATGTCCAACTTCTATATGATAGTTTTTACTTCATCTTATCTATCTTTTATTTGTCACGTTTGGGTGTTATCTCCTAGAAGTCTGTTCTTTCCTATTGAGAAACAGAAAAGGTGTGGATCCAGTGGAGAGGAGGTGGGGAGGGACTAGGAGAAGTAAAGGGAGGGTAAACTATAACCAGGATGTATTACAGGAGAAAATAATCTATTTTTAATAAAAGAGAATAGGAAAAAAATCTGAGTAGTCCTCCTCTATCCTTAGGTCACTCTAAGATAATAGATTATGAGTAAAACCAGCATAGTGATCCCTGAGATTTAGCTACCAAGAAATCTACCAACACTGCTCAATAGCATCTCATTAACATTCAGGGTCAGAATTCAAGGAAAACAACAAGAATTGTTCTTAAGCCTTCCTTGTTCACAGGCAAAGTTTATTGACCTAGCCATGACGACATCACATGTGTTCTTGGAGACAGATGAAACACCAGGCAAACGGCTCAGTGCTCTCTGGAAGTGTTTAGCAAAAAGATTTTGAAGTATTTGAGTCTGAGTATATTAAACATTTATTATTCTGAAATATTTTGCTTTCAATAGAAAGACACCAAATTAAAATTGACGGAACCAATTAAAAAGGGGCCTTTTATTGTTTTAGAGAACTGTGAATTTAGAGGAAAACTGTTGAGTGCACGGGAAAGGACTTCTGGCCTGGCTGAATTCAGGCACTCAAATGATGTCACCAGAATCTGCTCTACTTCACAATCTACAATGAGCATTACAGAGGGAGGTCCCAGTATACCCCAAAATACATCTTTCTTGTTACTAGCAATCACAATGAAAGGACTTATTTCTATTCTCTGCATTAATGAAAGCATCAGAAATGATTTTTAGCAGCGCAAATTGAACCTTTTGCTGATCGTGGTCAGTGTCTTGAAATTTCATGAGTTCCTGAGTGCTGGCCAATACCCTGACCCTTCCTCTTGAACCTGGGTCTGATTTTTATGGGAGGAAGTAGGAGGGTGTTACTTTTCCTAGGAAAGGTAGTATATGCTTATGAAATTTGAGAAGGATTTGAATATGAAAAATACAAAAGGTGTCCATAATTGAGATGTTCACAGGAAGTAAATATGGCATGGTACACGCGCATGAGAAGACAGAAGTTATGCTACTTCTCTGTATCATGTATGATGTTGTCATGGGTGTAAGGAGATCTGGAAACTCATCGCACTTACTAAAAAGTAAAATCCAGTGACTTCAAGGACCAGTGATAGGAGCATGGACTGGCTTTGGGAACTGCTGAGAGGTACCATGATCCTGCTGCTACCTTCCGTCTACTTTATTTATTTATTAGACTTTCTCCTGCCATTGAACTTTCTTCACCCAGTTAAATGGTAAATGTGCTCCCCTGGATCCATACTCCCAAAAGCAAAAAAGAATTGACATTTCATCGTCACTTCTTGCTTGAAAAGTCAATATAAGCAATACAATTTTGGCTGGCTACAATCCTTACCTTTTACTGATTAGAAGAAGCAAGTCTAGTCCTAGAATACTGCTGGCTTGCAAGGTGAAGCTAATATTCACAGCACTGAATCTCATACTACTAGTATTATAGATACATTTAAAAGTCTGAAGGAAACATAATGACTCCATGCAAGAATAATGGCTTTATATTTTGAAAATAGGGTGTATGTCCAGGCCTACAACTGAGCCTTGGCTTGACTCACCATAGCATCTACCCCTGTTGTTCTTGCAGGAACTAGTTGAAGGGATTGGTCCTGCAGAACAATAGCCACAGATCTCCAAGACACAGGATACCCCAGAAGAGCTTCAGTCCTCCAAGAAGGATCCAGTGAGGATGGTGTATCAATAGCCAGAGGCCTTGAACCAGACTAAAGACTTATTGAAATGAACAGTTTCCAGTCAAGCTGATGGATCAAAGGGCTATAATATATGGCACATTGAAGCCTCCAATGCCACCAGGATGGATGAAGAGGTGATGGAGAGTCAGGAGAGAAGGGAAGCAGAAATTGTTCTGTTTCTGGTGTGGTTTTTGTTCTGTTTGGTTTATTGGTTTTTTTTTGTTGTTTTTCTTGTTTTTGTTTGTTTCCTTGCTTACTTTCTTTGTTTTCTTTTGTGAGGGGGATGCAACTGGGATGAGGGAAGGATATTGGGGGTAGAGAGGTGAACAGAATTGGGGTATATGATGTGAAACCCCCAAAGATTCAATAAAGAAGTAAAAAAAAAGAAAATAGAGTGTCTGAATTACAAAGGGAAACTATTATATATATTCAATTAGCAGCATATTTTAAAAAAGAAAAATAATCTAATAAGATATTTGCTTTATTAATAATTTGTTCAATATTTAAATAGTGTCAACAGGGATAATAATGTCTTCATACAATTTTTCATACTATAATAATCACATATGTATTTGCCTAGTAAATGATGCTATATAAAAATCTGTGATTATTGTTAACTTTAAAATTACCACGCTTTCTTCAATAGGTCAAGATTTTTGTTTGTTCTTTGTTTGTTTTGAGACAGGCTCTCTGTATATAGCCCTGGCTTCAGGAATTTATATGTAGATAAGTCTGGCCTCAAACTCACAAAGACCTGCCTGCTTCTTTCTCCTAAGTGCTGGGTTTAAAGATTTGTACCACAATACCTGGTCTATGAGAAGACAAGTTTTAATCAAATTATGTGTTTTAGTATATAATTGGTGATTAAGGTAATAATTTTCTTGGCTTATCACTCTGTCCTTCCAAATCTCTGACTAGATCACATCAGGCCCAAAGCTGCTCAACTAACTGGTCAAATTGCCAGGCAGTTGTTGCGCAGCACTCGGGAGTCAGAGGCAGGCGGATCTCTGTGAGTTCAAGGCCACCCTGGTCTACAAGAGCTTGTTCCAGGACAGGCTCCAAAGCTACAGATATAGAGAAACCCTGTCTCAAAAAAAAGTGGGAGTTTGAGAGAACCTGTATTAGGCTTCTCTAGGGGAATAGAACAAACACATAACTTATTAAGTTAACTTACTTACTTTGAAATAGTAGCAACAGCAGAATCACACCTGAGAGGTTGACAATTTGTGGCCATTCAGTCTGCAAGGCTGGGTATTCCAGCAGTCCCATTCTGGCCCCTAATGCCTGGAACATTCCTGGAGAGTTATCACAATGGAAGCCTGGAAACACCGGGCTAGTTCTGTTAGCAGCAAGCAAATCAACATCAGCAAAAGGATGAATTAACTGTGGTGAGAAGAAAGGCTGAGGGAGCAAAAGGCAAACATTCTTCCTTCTGCCATGCCCTTTTTTATCTGGGTTGCTACCAGAAGGTGATGGCCATATTTGAGTTGAGTCTTTCTACATCAATTAAAGCAATTAGGACAATTTCTCAACTGAGATTCCCTACAGATGGTTATAATTTGTGGCAAGTTGACACTTAAACCAACCATCGAAGAACACTAAGAAAAAAATGAATCTCAGAAGCCACGGGAGCAGGTCAAGAATCATTTTTCTCTCCTTGTCTTTTTCCTTTTCCCCGTCATATAGTAGATCTTCCTTCCTTCCTCTTTCCCTCCCTTCCTCCCTCCCTTCCTTCCTTTCTTCTCTCATTTTCCTTCTCTCTCTCTCTCTCTCTCTCTCTCTCTCTCTCTCTCTCCCTCTCTTTCTTAATTTGTGATACTACACATTAAACTTAGAAAACCTTCAATCAAGGTAAAAAATTTGCCTTTCAGCTATCTCCGTATCCTTTTTGTACTTGGTATTTTGATAGGGCAGTGAATCTTTGCCTACACAATTACACTGAGACATCCCTTCATTAAATAATTTAAGAGGCTGTACCAGGAGCTTAGTGACAGTTTATTGCTTGATATGTTCCAAGTCCTGTGTCTGACCTCTGACAGGACAAAAAATATAATAAAGATCCAGTTTCCTTAATGTTCTAGTAACCACACTTCTGTGTTGTGAAACTTTCACTGGGATAGCTATTTCCATTTTGTTTCAACTAGAAATGGAATGAATTGTGATATCTTTCTTTGAGTCATCAAGAAATCTCAAATTCATGGAAACAAATGACATTTTATTTTTTTAATTTTTGAGATTATAATACAATTAGTTCATTTTTCTTTTCTTTTTCTACTCTCCAGACTCTCCTATATGTCTCTCCTTCCTCTCTTTAAAGCAACAGCCTCTGCCTTTTCTTCATTAATAATTGTTATATGTATATTTGTATTTGCATACACATGATATTTCTAAATATGATCTGCTCAGTCTGTATAATGTAACTTGTATGTATGCTTTCAGGGTTGAGTGTTTGGTATTGGATAACCAATTGGTTCACTCTTCCCTGGAGAAGACTATTTCTCCCACTTTCAGCATTGTTTAGTTGCTGGCCCTTAGTTCTTTGCGTAGGTTCGGAGCCTAGGGTCTTCTTCCCACTTGCCACCCACCCCCGTCCACTTCGGCATGTTTATTGTTGCTGTCGTTTTTTTAAAAATTATATACATTTTCCTTTTAATGTTTTAAAATTGCTTATGACTCAAGTCTTCTTTAGTGTTCTTAAAGGAATCACAATACAGGTCAAAGCTAAGGAGATAATTTTGGAGAAAATGTAAGATGTGCCAACCTGAGCAGGCTGACTGCCTTATAGCCTGTGATTCACACAAGAACAGATGAAGGGTACCTAGCCATCTAAACCTTACCATCTTCCTCATCTTTTCAAGAGATTTCAATACGAAATCATTTAGAAGCATTAGACTCATTATTGTGAACGCAGGTGAAATCAGAGACAAAATATCAAATCCAAAGAAAACCGAGTAATGATTCTGAGCCTGACATCATTGAATGTGTTTTACAGATATTGTCTCACTTAGAACTGCTCCTGACCCATGAAATAGCTATTACTGCTTCCATTTTACAGGATAGAAAACTAAAATTCTGAGAAGGTGAGTAATTTATTGGCCTACTCATAGTAATGAGCATGAGATGCCCAGATGCCTAACTATAAACCTAGAATCTGCTTTTTCTTCTGTAAATCCTTTCAGAGGAATAGGTGGGAGTGCTTGTTCACTCAGTCAGTCTGTGTGTCCATTGGCTGGCTTCCCTGGGCTCCAGAAAGAGTGCCAATGAGAAGAAAATAAGAAATCATGAAAAACCTAGGAATCAACCTCATATGACCTCCCATCATATGTCCTAAGTTGTTTTCCTCAGAGAACACTGTTAAAATAGTAACAAAGTTGCTAGTACAAATGTCTAGAATTTTTCCACGTCCTCACTTGAGTTGTATGTACTTTTGAAAAGGATGACCCTAATCATTGGTTTATGGTGAGATCAGAAAAGAATTATCTAGTGCATCTCTAGCACCACACTGAGAGTCATGATGGGAAACACATGTAAAGGTATCAATTTTCAGAAAACAAACATTTGCCAGCAGGGAGTGGTGTGACAGAGAATTTAGGGTTTGTTTGTTGAACCCCAGATGGATGGAGCAATGTATAAATGAATATGAGGCTATATTGTAATCAGTTAGAACATACTGGCACCTTCTCAAATTAATGTAGACATTTAGACAGTCAAAGAGGATTGGTCACTAGTTTGGCATTTTGTTTTGTTTGTGTGTTCGTTTTTACTATGGAAGCAATTAACAAATCAATACTATCACTAAAAATAATTGATTAACACTTTTGGGAAATATCCAGCAAACAGCAGTGCAGTTCAGGAAATAAAATATGTGTAGATCTTCTTTTAATTTCAATTTTGTTCAATAATAAACAGATCCCCTGCCCAGCCTTATCCTACCACATTTAGTATTCTATGGGCAGTGAAATGCTTAAGACTGACAAAATATCCAGTCTGTAACCTCTATTGGAAAGGCTTGATTACAATAAAATTACACAAAAATGTGTCACTAAAAGACATTGGACAGACATAAAATCTAACCTTTTGAGCTGAAGAATACTTAATATTCTCTTCATGATCATGCGTGGGGAAATTCTTTGCTATGGAAGAGCTATTTTCCTGTTAAGCAGGCTATTTCATCAATGATTTATTCACACAATGTAATAGGTCGTTTAAAATGGTGGTTTAAAAGTTGGGCCTTTTTGTTTAATTTTCTCACAGGCGGTTGGTAATTATCATGGCCCTGCAGTTTCTCTGGAATGCCATGGAGGGTCAAATGCCAATGGAACCCTGCTTTATAGGGTAATTAAGACAGTCGACATGGTTATTAAATACATCATGCTAAACTAAACTGGAATGCTGTGAAATAAAATCCAAAATCATAAATAAAACTTGGGTATTCCAACAAAGAGAAATGTGTGAAAAAGCAGAAACTTGTGCTCTTCAAATGTATGAAATAGCTCCTATCCATGTAGTCTTACGAGATTCTGCCCCAGGAAAGCCTCAGAATTCTCCTGGAATAGCTGCAATGTATTTTCCATGTAGGCTGACAGGTTTTTTCCTCTAATTTCACATTGTGTAAAGCAAGACAAGAATAGTGAGCTGTGCTTTCTATTTTCCTTGTGGCAACAATCAAAGTGCTGAAAGACATATAATGTTGAAATTGATATTGTTAGCAAATGAATAAGATTTTAAAAAACACAGAGAAGCATGAGAATACGTGCACATGCACGTACATGAGCACACAAGCATGCACACACACACACACACACACACACACACACACACCTACACACACACCAGACACCTTGCCCAAGGTCTTTCCAATGAATGATCACCAATGTGTGTTCCTGCTGCCTCACAGAATTCACCTGCAACCTGCACGAGATGAGGATATAATGACTTCTTCAAAGAAATCAGAGTTGGGCTATTCTAGGGTCTGTAAACACTGATAATTCTAACCAGTGGTGATAGGTAAATATTGTCATCAGTAGAACTGTAAGCATTTCAAATATGTGTCTATCTTGTGGCCATAAGCTTTGAAACCTAAGAGCCAAAGGCTTTGGTAATTTAATTTCTTTCCAGAAAATGTGATGAGTACACAAAAATGCTGGCAAAAGGGCTAGACAAAATGAGAACAGAATAAAATACAATCTTTCCAATCTATAATGTGCTGCCTACAAGAGATTTTAAATTATCTTCCCCCTGCGTATTGCCTGGAAGTCTCTTTCTCCGTATGCATGTTTACAGGCAAATGCATTGGTTTACTAGTCAAAGGAAAAGAACCGGTCTTAAAAGGGGAAATAAATATTTCCAATTCTAGCTGTAAAACTAGAAGCCAAAATGTGTAGTTGACAGGCACAGAGCCAGTTCCTTCAGACCACTCGCCCTTCCTTCAAAATCAGTCTTCCTATTTCCACATGGAACACATTTTAACTTAACAATGTGTAGCTTGGCAAAGGGATTGTTTTTCTTTGGCATGAAACGGTTGTCTCATTTTGGGAAAAAAAATGTATATCTGCCTGCTTCTCTATACAGTATATGTCCACATTCTTTTGAACTTTAAAAACTGTTGTTACATCAGGAAAGTTTTAGATAATCACTTTATTTTTGTCTAAATAGGAAAATATATGTTTAATATAGCCAAATGCTCAGGCATATGCTTTACATCGTTCTGAATATTGCTCAAATATGCCTTCGAATGTGTACTGAATGGTGACTTAACTATATCATATACTCTGAGAAGACAGGCCTTGGAGAGACATTTGAATTTGCTTTGATGAGCATTTTTGCAGAGTTTATGGACAATGGACAATCTGAAAGTGAATCCAGCCGTTTCCTTCTTGTCTCTGTCAGGGTTTTCAAATTGAGTCATTCTCCCCACAATGTATTTATATCCCTGAAAACAGCAGAGCGGAAGGCTACCCATTTAGACAGTCCCAGCCTATTTCCCCATTTCTTGCTCCTACCAGAGAAAACCCAGAAAAGCAGAAATGCAAATTTTCAGACATTGGTTCCACATGAAATGGGACCGAGTGCCACCCCAGCTACTGTTGTGAGACCAGATAGGGCCACCGCTGCCTACACATAAAGAAAGCCATTAAGGGGAAGTTGTTTATTTCTGCTTCTGCAGAAATCATAAACACCAGCCCTGAGCCTGACAGCCCAAGCTGTGCTGCAGTAAATTCTAGTGCTTTGCTGCCCATTGTAAGCTGCCCAGTAAAAGTTACTGTAGCCAAAGCCCATATACATTTCAGGAAATAATCCTTCTCAGAAGATGGCATCATATTCATGCACAGCAGGGTGTACAAATGCCTATAAATCATGTGTAGAATCTACAATATCTATTTAAAAAATCTGTACAAATTTAACCATGACCCGTTTGCCAGACAATAGGCCTTCCTGTGTTTGCAGCTTAGCAGACACACAGGAATTTCGTTTGGAAGTGATAGCTACTGTCTATGTAATATTTAGGACCCATTCATGAAGCATCTGGCAGAAAATTAAAGGGTTTTCTGCACTAACATATGCTAAAGAAGGATGTGGCCCTGTGCCGGCTCCTCCTCTTCTGATTTTTTGCAAATAGCACAACATAAGAGACGGTTGTTTCTGGCGGCCCTGCTGCGTGTCATGGCTGCCAGGCAAAATCCCATGAATTATTGCTCTTCCAGATGTAAGAGATTTTCAGGCTGCCTTAAACTGCCTGTGGTTTGTGGTGCTGGAGAGGGGAGAAACAAGATTAAACTTCATCTCATCAGTGCAATCTGAAAAGATCACACAGAGGACGGGAAATCAGAGACTTCTCATTCCAGAGCCAGAGTGTGGAGAGCTGGCTGCTTTTGTTTCAAGGTGATGTCACATTAAGCTTGTTGGAAGACAGTGATTAAGGTCAAACAATATTTGAGGAAGATAAAAAAAATAAAAGAAAAAGTGTTCGGCTCTCTTCTGGAGCTTCTTTATTGTATTGGCTTAACAGGAAAGGACTGATCTCACTGCTGTTAGGCAAAGGGAAGTGGGTAGTCTAGCGACTGAAAGTTGTCGGCATTTCTCTATACAAAGTTAATGTGAGAAAAATTAGAATTGTTCCCACAAAATTATATCTCTGCTGTTCATTTTAATTTAGAAGATGCATCACCATAAAAAAAATCAAGTGTCAGCATTGTTATCTCTAAAGGTCAAGTTTGAAGCTTGTTGTGAGTATGTGTGTGTGTGTGTGTGTGTGTGCGCATGTATCTGTGTGTTTGTGTTTCCATGAACATTCCACATAGAGTTCACAAATACTCATTTAAAACCCAGTGAGTGATATTAATATGTTATGATATACAGTTTTTTAAAAGATAATTAGATTCAGCTTTTTCCTATAAAAAAGTAGTCCCACATCCATCGTCCAGTTCAAGAGTCCAGGTTACCAACATTTAACTAAAGCTTTTCATAACTGCTCCCCAAATGACTCAGAAAATAAATCGCACCCTCTCCCATTACATACAGTTAAAGTCCTCAGGGAGTAAAGTTATAACTCATTACATTTTGATTTCCTTTGATCAAATACCATACCCAGCACCTGGATATTATGATTTTAAATAACCGTTGCGACACAAACTAGGATAATGCTTAAAAACCCAAGAGTCGTAATATGGTTACTATTAGTCCTTATCACTTATGGAGTGGAGAAAATGTGAGTGGGATTTTTGAGGCATTTTCTGGAGTTCCATTAGCAAAATATTAATTATAGATCAAGAAAACATGTTTCTCGAGAAACACCTGGAAGTAATCCACAAACATATATGTCTTAGATCAGAACATAATTGCCCCAATCCAACCTGTATAACTTTTCCCTTTTTTATTTTAGATGTAGCCTATTTGAGCAGTGGGGTAGACTACCAGATGTAAAACCTCCCGGGCCAGCTTTTCTTTCCATTTCAGCTAGGCACCTCGCAAAGGTTCCCTAAAGTGAGGGATCCCAGCGAAATGGTGATGAAAACCATAGGTCCAAGTGGATTACATGAAAGCATTTATTGCTTTTCATGCAACGCATTTACAGCAGAATTGGGGAAAGAAAGTCCTTTGCTGAAAACGTATTAATTATTTGACACTGGTTTGCCTCAAAGACATTTCTCCTATGGATGCAAGTGAAAGATCACAGCTAAGAAAAGATCATGATACTTGAGGTAGGCTCACACAGTTCTTTCTTATGCTCTGTGTGAAGTTGTCTTGCACTGAAACCTATGCTCCTCAAGGATTAAGGGATTGCCAAGCAAAGACTGAAGCTGCTGTAATTTAAACCCAGAGATTCCCAGGCACAAAGGTGCAAAATGGGCTAAGCCAGTCTGCCTCCTGCCCCAGTCCGTAAAGAAATGATTTTCCTCCAGGAAGTTTTACACTATTAACATTCCAGCAATGTTATCATCTTTAAAGCAAGAGCTCTTCTACTGGCTTCCCAAGCACTGAGTGTCTGCAGACTGGGGGAGTGGAGCTTTACATTACGTTTATGAATCTATCATCAATACTTTATATTCAAGAAACCTGCAAGCATTTTAGAGAAAACAGCATAACGATATCAGTGACTCATGTTTTCTTTGTGAAGCTGGCATTTTTATTCCATTAAACATTTCGAAGGAGCACAAGCTTTTATTTTTGATCTTTTGTTCTGTTTCTAGAAAATGCTAGCTTGCAAGTTGATAGGTTATCCAAGTCAATGCCACTAAAAAGTATTTTTTAAAAAAAACTCATTTTGAGGCAAATCAAAACCACTCAATGGCAGGCATTTTACTTTCAGAAGAGGGTGAAATACTCGGAATGAAATACAGTCACTGGTCCAATCTTATATTGAATAATTTGTATTTAAGCACTTCTTTGAAATGTAATTAGGCTTGGTGGTGCTAAAAGAGACACTGTCTTGCCTTCTTATCTACTCGGTGATAGGCACACTCAACTAATAAGAAAATAGCTACTTAAATTATAACTGTAACACAGGCTGTAAAGAGCATGAATGGAGAAAGGTCATGGGAATGTGGAATTCACACAGATGTGATTTTTGAAGTTCTGTGGCAGCATAACTTTGGTATGAGGATATGTGGTTTACCCCAAGTAAAGGAACATTAAACCTTATTGCTATAGTTTCTAGAAACAAACAAAATGTATAAAAGAAAGATTCAGTCAGGATGGAACTGTCCTGTTCTGGTGCCAGCATTCTGGGTCTCATAGTGTCCCCTGTTAAGTGGGGAAAATAGTATCAGAAAACAATAAAAGAGTTTCCAAATGGTTGGCAGTAATTAAAGCTGATCTCTTTTTCAAAAGTTACATGGCAAAAAGTGGATTATTTTAAGAGATGTTAAAATATAAAAGCAAAACTCTTAATTACACAAGCTGAAATTCTTCTTCCTTTCCTCGCAACACAATTCTCCCAAGTCCTTCTTCGATTTCAGCCTGGCTTTCTAGCTTAATTTTAGAAAACAAAGTAGAGCATCATTTTTCCACACTAAATTTCGATGTTTCGTACCCACCTCCCCTCTCCAAAGAAGGAATTGGTCTGGATTCACCTGAGGCTGGTGGTTTCTGTCATAATAACTCTTTCATATGCGCAGTTGCCCTGACGTTTACCAAAGTCCTTATTTCCTTGCAGTCATCCACAACTTCTATCTCTTCCATTCTTTCTGTTCCGTCTCCCACAAACTTCCCTGAAGCCTGGGAGGAAGGAGTGAGATACAGGTGTCAAATTTAGGGCAAATCTTTCACAATCTGGTCTCAGAGTCCTGGCAGTTGTTGGTCTCTGTGTTGATAACCATCAATTGAAAATGGAAGCTTCTTTGCTGAAAGTGAGAATTGTGTTAACATATGGGTGCAATAATAAATCAGTAGGACTTGGTTTAACACTATATACTTTTAGCAAATAATAGTAGGTTCTCCACTAGGGCATCAGGCCAGTTTCTCCACAGAATCTTGGACTGCGAGCAGTGCCAGTTATAGATTTTGTCTTGTGAAGCACAACTTAAACCCAGTAAGAAAGTGGTTAGTTACTATTGATGTCACTAATACATCAGTAGCCATTTCTTCAGACCAGTCATTTTTATAGTTCCCAACATTCACCTCTGGACAAAATACATACTATTTTTTGCCTCCAGTATTATGCACAACACTTTCACCAGTGTGAAAGCCAGTAGGAATGAAGCTTCCAAGTCAAGACCAGTTCGATGTATCTATGTTGTGTCACTCAGGTACACGGTGCCCTCAGCAGTAGGGCTTACTGTAAAGTTCTATAGGGTAACCAATTGTATCGGTAAAGGTCTATGAAGTTTGGGGGTCCATGGTACCTCACTGACAAACCACTCCAACAGAAGTAGTTAACCTGGTAAAGGGGTTTTATTTGTTATCTGGTGGTGCCCAGTGGGTACATTGCTATCCCATTATCCTCCCCATATTCCCTCCTCTACTTACGGCAAAGTATTCTTAAGGAGGCATTTCATGACTCATCACTTTGGTCATGTTCTATGGCATCATGTACCAAGGTCATCTATGTCCAGACATCAATCTACTCTTGTTTTTTCCTTCTTTTAAATCACCCAGTGCAATTCCACTCGTTTCCTTTCATGTTCCCAGTCCCTCCCAGCAATTTCTCTTAGAACGGAATTAATATCCTTCACCTATATTGAATTTTCCTTTGTTCAACATTTGAAACAAATTATTTACCACATAAAATTTCTAATTTTCCTTTTAAAAACATTTTAAAGATTTTCTTTTAAAATAACCACATATTACTTTTCTAATGGCTAGTGGACTTAGCAATTTCTACATTGTACAGAGCAAATAATACATGTATCTAATATATTGTTAAATTATATATAATATATTTTATATAATATGTATGTATTAAACAATATATTGTTATATTATTTATGTATTATTCAAATATATACATATATAGAGAGAGTTTATGGGTAAAGAAGTTGAAAGGAGGTGAAACAGCAAACTTTATTCATAGCTTACTTTTCTTTTTATAAATTAATTTTTCCCAGTCTGATCATAGTTTCCCATCCCTCCTCTCCTCCCATTTCCTCCCCCACATCTCCTTTCCCTCATATCCACTCCTTCTTCAGAAAAGTGTTTAAGTCTCCCTTGTATAACAGCTAGTCATGGCATATCAAGTTGCAGTAAGACTAGGCATCTCCCCTCCTATTAAAGCAAGACAAGGCAACCTAGTAGGAGGAAAGGGTCCGAAAAGCAAGTAACAGAGTCAGGGACAGTCCGTGCTCTCTCTGTTAGGAGTCCCAGAGAAAGACCAAGCTATAAAACTGTAGCATATGTACAGAGTGCCAAAGTTAGTCCAATGAAAGACGTCAGGTTGGTGATTCAGTTTCTGGGAGCCTTGATGAGACACAATTAGTTGATTCTGTGGGTTTTTCTTGTGGGGTCCTTGGCCACTCTGGCTCCCATAACCTTCCTCTCCCATATTCCATAGGATTCTCTGAGGTCTGCCTAACATTTGGCTGTGAGTCTCTGCATCTGTTTCCAACAGTTGGTAGCTTACTTTTCTTAGTCAAAATATGGATGGGGCCAGGGTATAACTCAATAGTTGAGCACATATCTAACTATATAAAGCTCTAGGTTTGAACAACATAACTAAACAATGTGTGTGTGTGTGTGTGTAATACAAGGTTTATTTTCTATCACAAAATGAAGAAAAATATTAAGTAAAATAATGTCTAATCGAAGCAAAGGCATTAGCTCAGTTTTTTTCATCATGGCCTGCTATGGTATCTCACATCATATGACATCTTTTATGATTTGTTATGTAACTGGATATAATAAAGTACTTTTGTGTACTTAAAGTTATAACCTAGTACAATTCACTGATAATACTCATTGTTTGGGGGAGAAAAAATAGATGCCTACCATTGAATTATTAGTCTGAATATTTGTGTATAAATCATTTAAACTCTACCCCACAGCCATATTTTCTGTGAAGCTGAAATAATCAGTGATTTTATCACTTAAAGTCCATTATTATTTTACAGAATCCTTGCTAATTATTGCCATCTACTGAACAATGCTACTTTAATTAATTGATAAACAAAAATATAAGAAATGGCAGCAAAGCCGTCAAACAACTTACATATCCTGTTAAGTGATTGCTGCTGGTATTGTCAAAGGGAATCCCTTTTAATGTTAGATGAGCAAAGTTTCAGTAACAAAGTGGAAAACTTGCCATATCTTTATAGAAATGAAAATACGAAAATTGCATACTATAGATATTTTATATATTATGATTGCAAATTTCCATGCTTCCTCTTCCACCCTTCAAACCTCTCATCTATTCCTACCTACTGCCCTTCAAATTAATGCCCGCTTTTCTTACAGTTACTGTATGTATGTATGTGTAACAGGAGGAGCAGGCTGCTTGTCATCCCAGTCACCCTGCTAGCTTACACCCGAAATAATCACACAGAAACTGTATTCATTTAAACACTGCCTGGCCCATTGGTTCTAGCCTCTTATTGACTACATCTCACATCTTGATTTAACCCATTTCTAATAATCTATATGTCACCATGAGGTCATGGCTTACCAGGAAAGATTCAGCATGTCTGACCTGGCAGCTCCATGACGGCTCTCTCTGCTCTTCTTCCCAGCATTCAGTTCTGTCTACTCCACCTACCTAAGTGTTGCCCTATCAAAAGGCCAAGGCAGATTTTTTATTCAACCAATGAAAGCAACACATAAACAGCAGAACCTCCTATACCATCTATGTGTGTTTGTGTGTGTGTGTATTACTAAATGTAATACCTTGAATACTTCATATTGCCTATATGTATGTTTTCATGGTTTACTTGTGATATTGGACAACCAGCTGCTGTGCCCTTCCCTGGGGAGGACCACATCTCCTGGTCCCACCTTTATTCAGTTTTCTGTAGTTCTCTTTGTAGCATTGCAGTCTTGTGGGGTTTTCTTTAACTGGTTTGGCATGTGTATTGGGATACTCCTTGTTCATTCCATATTTTGGCAGTCACGTTGGTGAGCTTTATGGATGCAGTTTATGACATTCCCAGGTGACACGATCTCACAAAAACTCCCTGGAGTGTTGTCTTTGGGGGGAGTATCACTTGCTCCATTTTGTCTTATTGCTCTTCAGTTGTTCTAGTAGCAATAGTAGTATTATAATCTGATGCATTTAAATGGTGTTTTTACTTCTGTAAGGTTATAAAAAAAGAAATACTTTGCAAATTGATGTAGAGGACATTTCAAATAAAAGTCGAATCTATGAATCGAGTAAGCAACACCAATATCTCAGATTTTTATATAATTTTGGGAATAGACAGTAGCTTTCATACAAGATTATGAACTCTATCTATAGACATTACTTTGGCCAACAATGCCCATTTACAATCCTAAAATCCTATCTTAAAGGTCAGACACTCTTCTCCAGAAGTTGAAGTAATTCCATGTATACAGTCTATGTGTCTCTTGAGACTAAACCTATCAGTAATGCGTAACTGGATCAAAGATTGTAGGGAATACCCGATTATCATACAGGCAGCTGACACAAACTTCTTGCTTGTCTGAGGCTGACTGTGGCTGGATTTGAAGATGAAAGGTCAGTTCCTTATCCACCAAGATCCCTAGACAATCCAAAACTCCATGTGCATTACAAATTTGAACAGTTTAAGCTCTCTTAAATAAA
This sequence comes from Ondatra zibethicus, assembly GCA_004026605.1. NCBI lineage: Eukaryota > Metazoa > Chordata > Mammalia > Rodentia > Cricetidae > Ondatra > Ondatra zibethicus. The sequence goes on along the minus strand of PVIU01004932.1, from coordinate 22,679 downwards.
GGGTCTCTTTTCAGAGTAAGTATACAGTGTGGTATAGAGACAGTGGACAAGAAACATGGGAAAGGTCATAGCTTTGACCTTTTAACATCAATTGTTTTATTTATAGCTAGGCATTTAGTCTATAGGGCTTAATATAAGAACAGAATGAGAGACAAAGCATCTGGTTAGCTTCCTAATGGCTGCCCAGTTGTCTTTTGACTTGTGTTGAAAATTGAAAAATTATAAATAATTAAGGTGACAGCTACTATAAAGAATATTTTCCAGCAATTTTTAATTAAATGCATTCTGTTTAATTACAATAAAACCTAAAATAAGTTACCAGATTTTTAAGGAATACTTTTTCACATATGTAATTCATTTATAAAAGACAAAACAATGGTAGTTGGTTTTCATTACTATCTTTTCACCTGTTGAGAGCCTTGCTATATAATAAATTTTGAGCCAGAACATTAAAACTTAAATGTTTTCTGGATTGTAAGCATTCTAAGAAACTTTTCCAACATGCCTAGATATGTTTCTGTTTTCAATGCTATTCAGACACATCTTTAAGACAATATCTATACTACAAAGCTACATTACTGAAAACAGCCTGGTACTGGCATAAGAACAGACAGGAGGACCAATGGAACTAAATAGAAGACCCGGATATTAATCCACACATCTTCAAACACCTGATATTTGATAAAGAAGCAAAAAATATCAAATGGAAAAAAGAAAGCATATTCAACAAGTGGTGCTGGCATAACTGGATATCAACATGTAGAAAAATGAAAATAGACCCATATCTATCACCATGTAAAAAACTCAAATCCAAATGGATCAAAGACCACAATATAAAGCCAGTCACACTGAACCTTATAAAAGAGAAAGTGGGAAGTACACTTGAATGCATTGGAACAGGGAACCACTTCCCAAATAGAACCCCAGCAGCACAGACACTGAAAGAAACAATTAATAAATGCGACCTCCTGAAACTGAAAAGCTTCTGTAAAGCAAAGGACATGGTCAGCAAAACAAAACGACGGCCTACAGAATGGGAAAAGATCTTCACTAACACCACATCAGATAGGGGTCTGATCTCCAAATTATACAAAGAACTCAAGAAATTGGACACCAAAAGAACACATAATCCGATTTTAAAAAATGGAGTATAGACCTAAACAGAGAACTCTCAACAGAGGAATCTAAAATGGCTGAAAGACACATAAGGAAATGTTCAACATCCTTAGTCATCCGAGAAATGCAAATCAAAACAACTCTAAGATTCCATCTTACACCTGTAATAATGGTCAAGATCAAAAACACTGATGACAACTTATGGTGGAGAGGTTGTAGGGAAAAGGGAACACTTCTGCATTGCTGATTGGAATGCAAGCTGGTACAACCCCTATGGATGTCAGTGTGGCAATTTCTCAGAAAATTAGGAAACAACCTTCCTCAAGACCCAGTAATACCACTTTTGGGTATATATCCAAAGGATGCTCAATCGTGCCACAAAGACATGTGCTCAACTACGGTCATAGCAGCTTTGTTTGCCATAGCCAGAAACTGGAATCAACCTAAATGCCCCTTGATAGAAGAATGGATTAAAAAAAATGTGGTACATTTACACAATGGAGTACTACACAGCAGAAAAAAATAACGACAGCTTGAATTTTGCAGAAAAATGGATGGAACTAGAAAGCATTATTTTGAGTGAGGTAACCCAGACACAGAAAGACAATTACCACATGTACTCACTCATAGGTGGTTTTTAGTCATAAGACAAAGAAAGCCAGCCTACAAACCACAATCCCAGAGAACTTAGACAACAATACGGACACTAAGAGAGACTTACATAGATCTAATCTACATGGGAAGTAGAAAGTATAAAAAGACAAGATCTCCTGAGTAAATTGGGAGCATAGGGACCTTGAGGGAGGGTTGAAGGGGGGAGGGGAGTGGCAGGGAGGGGATCAGAGAAAAAATGTAGAGCTCAATGAATATCATGGAAAAAAAATAAATGTCAGTTTGCACACACAAAAAAAGACAATATCTGATGGTACCTTGGGAGCGAAGAAGCAGGCTGTGAGTGGGAGTGAAGCAAAGCTACAGACCATGTCAGCTGTTAGGCAACAAGCAGTAGAGAGAGGGCCCAACATCTAGACAGTGTGTATACCACGAAATGCAATGCTAGAACTCAGGTGACTGTTCTGAGACAATAACTGTGGCCAATTAGAACACTGTGCAGAGAAGACTGACTTCCTTGTTTCATCCATTCAGATAGGGAAATAATTCAAGCCCAGAAATTATTCTGTGTGTGTGTGTGTGTGTGTGTGTGTGTGTGTGTGCATGAGCGCACTCACGCACATGTATTTGTGCATGTGCATGCAGATGCACACCATGAGAAAACCCGTATGGTAACCTGAAACAAAAATGAATAATAAAAATGGAATTGTTGCTTTCTCATTGGAAAGAATGAATTGTATTTCTGAAGACCTCTAGAAAAGAGGTGTTCTTCATTTCACTGAAGGCTGTCATTGCTGTGACAGCCTTTAGACTGTTTCTTACCATCCATTAGTTTAATTTATGCTAAATCATAATGGAAACTCACAAATAACATTTTCTTTTTAATGATGTCTCTGAGTAACCCATTCTCCCCAAATGACTATATTGGTTAGTGTCGGTTGTTGCTTTCTATATATAGATTATTCAAAAATATCTTTCCACATAGAGTAGTAACCTGTTAACACTTAGGACTTCCATCTTCTGCATACTGTAGTTCTGCATTCTAGCTCAACTACACATTGCAATATAACAGTGAAAATCTCTGCAGGTGATCACAGGTAGCACACAGGCAAAACTCTCCTGGCTTCTGTGTTTTGTTATGAAAGAAAGATCCATTTTGCTATTAATGCATAATGGTGAAATTCAATATTGTTGAGTATGCAACAAAGATAGCTCTGGTTCAAGAGTAGGTAGACCTGGGTTCAAGGACACACTTGGCTCATGTTTGCTGCCTGTAGCTGAAGATCTCCATTTCCTGTGCAGGAGAATTGTCTATATTCTTTCAGTCATATTTTAAATAAACGCTGATTGGCCAGGCAGGAAGTATAGGCGGGTCAACCAGACAGAAAGTAGAGGCGGGGTGATAAGAACAGGAGAATTCTGGGAAGAAGGAAGCTCTTTCAGCACTCCTTCCCAGACCACCGAAGAAGCAGGATATGACCTGCCCCACTGAAAAAGGTACTGAACCATGTGGCTAACATAGATAAGAATAATGTGTTAATATAAGTTACAAAAGCTAATAAGAAGCCTGAGCTAATGGGCCAATCAGTTTATCATTAATATAGACCTCTCTTGTGTGATTTCTTTGGGGCTTAACGACTGTGGTAACCAGGCGGGACAGAAACCACAACAACCAGGCCCTCATGTTACACCTTGGCTTACCATATGGGGAACTAGGGATGTGAGGCATAATAATGATGAAATTCTGTTCTGCCCATTTTATATGTAACAAGGATGGTTTATAACAAGCATTTGTTTAATGATTACTAGTCATTTGTAAAATGGAAAATTATTTAAATCAAGGTCGTAGATAACATTTAGGCAATTAAACGTTGTGAAGTATATAGTTAAGCGGCTAGGGTTGTAGTTCAATACAATGCACATTCCCAAGGTTTTTCATCACATGAACCAGGTGTAGTAACATACACCTGTGATCCCAGAACAAGGAGACAGAAGCAAGATAATGAGAAAGTCAAAGTCACTCCCACCTACGAGTTCTAGGCTAGTTTGTGCTATGTGAGACCCTATACCAAAAGAACAAAAAAATAACAATATATACAGTTCTTTGTAATTTATTTTACATACATCTAATTAAATACTTAGTAATTCTAAATCATATGTAGAAGAGCAGAAAAAAACATTACCATTGAAGCTCCTGTCTGTAAATTACAGCATCCCTGATATTTTGATCTCCCTTGGGAATAAAAGAAGGAAAAAGTTGCCCAGAGAGATTCGTGCCAGATCATATTGAAAAATGACTCTTAGCATCCTAAGAGAATAAGAAATAGCATGTTTATCAAGTGGCTTTTTCCTGTTGCAGGAGGCTAGAGTCATCTCTCTGCCTCCTCTGGGACATGATCAGGAAAGCTAGCCCAAAGATCAATCATACCATATTCAGAAAGTCCATAGTGCCTGCCTCCTGAGGAAGATTTACAGGATCTGATTCTTCTCGGGTTTCACTTGTCTCCCTTTCCTTTCATTTTATTAATCAATGTGATTATTGAATATCTACTGGTGTCCTGACCCTGCATTGGCCCTTGGGCAGAAGGGAACAGAATCAAGCCTGATTCCTGCTGTGGATGAGCTTTTTAGAGTCTAAATAAGAGATAAGAACAATAAAAACTGATGACCCTACCATCACCCACAAACTATTATTCCTTTATATTGGTCAAGAATAAGAGGACGGTTTCTGTTTGAAATGTTGATTTTGTGCTAGACAACTGAGGCATTTACTTTTAGTGACTGGAGGCTAGCTTTGAAAGAGCTTATTGTTGCCTTTATGTTCTGTTTCTCAGACGGAGTGTAGGTTTCACAACTTTGTTCAGCAAGTGAATAAATCATTGTAATAAAATTTCCTTAAATATATTAACTTCAATTAAATTTTTATAAAACATACTTTTTTTAGTTTCTCACAGAGCAGACATGTTACAAGTACCCCCTTAGTCACAATAAATACTATTAAGTGGGATGCAGTTCAAATTTAAAAAAAAAACTTAAAAACTGAAATGTCATAACTTTTAAACAACCATGGAAAACATCCTCATTCCTTCAAATGGATTACTATGCCAAATCATCAGTTCTGCTTCTATTTGTACTCAGCAGTTTTTATTCGAAGTCTCTAAGGCTATTCACACATACTCAAGACAAAGTATATTTCCATATTCAGCCTAAAGCCCTCCAGACCTGGAAGCTCAAAATACCTAGTTGCTCTGAAATATTCATGGGGATCTCTTATTTTTTGCACCAACCAGAAGTTTGTTAAAAGATGTCAGGAGTAAACAGTTGCATTTATTAGATCTCAGGATTACAGTGCCAATCGTTCTCTCTCTCACATTTTTTTTTGCAGTTTAAAATGCTAATTATGAAATATATTCAACTTGCCAATATTTTATTGAGAATTTTTGCATCGATGTTCATGAGTGAGATTGGTCTGTAATACTCTTTCTTGGTTGCGTCTTTTTATGTTTTTGGTATCAGGGTAACTGTACCTTCATAAAGAGAGTTTGGAAATGACCTTTCTGTTTCTATTATGCGAAACACATTAAGGAGTATAGCTTTTAGCTCTTCTTGGAATTTCTGGTAGAATTCTGCATTAAAATCATCTGGTCCTGGGACTTTTTTGGTTGGGAGGTTATTGATGGCAGCTTCTATTTCCTCGCGACTTATAGGTCTATTTAAATTGTTCAACTGGTCTTGATTTAATTTCAGTATATGGTATTTATCTAAAAAACTGTCAATTTCTTTTACATTTTCCAATTTTGTGGCATACAGGCTTTTGTAGTAAGACCTAATGGTTCTCTGAATTTCCTCATTATCTGTTGTTATGTCCCCCTTTTCATTTCTGATCTTGTTAATATGAGTGTTCTCTCTCCGCCTTTTGATTAGTTTGGATAGGAGTTTGTCAATCTTGTTGATTTTCTCAAGGAACCAGCTCTTTGTTTCATTGATTCTTTGGATTGTTTTCTGTGTCTCTATTTTGTTGGTTTCAGCCCTCAGTTTGATTATTTCCAGTCTTCTACTCCTCCTGGGTGAGTCTGCTTCTTTTTTTTCTAGAGCTTTCAGGTGGGTTGTTAAGTCATTAATGTGTGCTTTCTCCATTTTCTTTATGTGGACACTAAGTGCTATGAACTTTCCTCTTAGCACTGCTTTCATAGTGTCCCATAGGTTGGGGTATGTTGTGTCTTTATTTTCGTTGAATTCAAGGAAGACTTTAATTTCTTTCTTTATTTCTTCCTTGACCCAGGAGTGGTTCAGTAGTTGACTGTTCAGTTTCCATGAGTTTGTAGGCTTTCTGGGGGTGGAATTGTTGTTAAATTCTAACTTTACTCCATGATGATCCAAGAAGACACAGGTGGTTACTCCAATTTTTTTGTATCTGTGGATGTTTGCTTTGTTACTGAGTATGTGATCAATTTTTGAGAAGGCTCCATGAGATGATGAGAAGAAAGTATATTCTTTCCTGTTTGGGTGGAATGTTCTATAGATGTCTATGAAGTCCATTTGATTCATTACATCTGTTAGTTCTCTTATTTCTCTGTTAAGTTTCTGTCTGGTTGACCTGTCCATTGGTGAGAGAGGAGTGTTGAAATCTCCTACTATTAGAGTGTGGAGTTTCATGTGTGCTTTGAGTTCTAGTAATGTTTCTTTTACATATGTGGGTACTTTTATATTAGGGACATATATATTCAGGATTGAGACTTCATCCTGATGGATTATTCCTGTTAAGAGTATAAAATGTCCATCTCTATCTCTTCTGATTGATTTTAGTTTGAAGTTGATTTTGTTCGATATTAGTATAGACACACACCCTTGTTTCTTAGGGCCATTTGATTGAAAAACCTTTTACCAACCCTTTACTCTGAGATAATGTCTGTCTTTGTGGGTGAGGTGTGTATCTTGTAAACAACAGAATGTTGGATCCTGTTTTCGTATCCCTTCTCTCAACCTGTGCCTTTTTATAGGTGAATTGAGTCCATTGATATTAAGTGATATTAATGACCAGAGGTTATTAACTGCAGTTATTTTGCGGGGTTTGTAGAGTTTGTGTGTTTCCCATCTTTGTGTTGTGCCAGTGGAGGGCTGTTAGATGTCTGTGTTATTATGGGTGTTGTTTGCTTCCTTTAGTTGTGGTTTTCCTTCTAGTACTTTCTGTAAGGCTGGGTTTGTGGCTATGTATTGCTTAAATTTATTTTTATCCTGAAATATCTTGTTTTCTCCATCGATGGTGAATGAAAGCTTTGCTGGGTATAGTAGTCTGGGCTTGCATCCATGGGACCTATCTCTTCTGCATGTATTAGCTTTTGGGGAATCTAGTCTATATGGATGCACACCTTCTTAGGCTGCAATGGAGGGGGGAGGGCCTTGGGCTTCCCACAGGGCAGGGTACCCTGCCCCCTCTTAAGGAAGCAGGGGGAGGGAGGAGGGTTAGTGAAGGAGTGGGAGGGGACTAGGAGAAGGGGAGGAAGTGTAAATTTTTTAATGAAAAATAAAAGAATATTAAAAAGAGAAAAAATAAAATATATTCAACTTATAAAAATATAGCATTAAGCAAACACTTAGAACTGTTTTGAAATAAATTTCAAAATATCATGTAACTTTGCTTCTAAATATGCTGTCAGAAAACAAAAAACAAACGAGGCTAATGTTTGCTTTTCTGGAGTGGTTAACCCTACTGAAATATGACTCATTGTGGTTTCCTTAGATTCCATTATATTCAACTCACATTCTAGGCAATTGTTTCTCTAAATGTAGTTAAAAATCGCATTCTGATTCTATGACGCATAGTAAACTTCTGAAGGCACCTGACCCAGCATTACCCAGGTACCTGCCCTACAACTTTTTCTCATCAGCCTTTACTCCTTATCACAGATTTGTGTGAAATTACCTCAATTTTAGTTCCAGAACATGAAGTTCTCGCCTCAAATGCCAAGTAAAAAGAAGGGATCTCCACCTATAACTTCCAGGCATTCTAAATTATCCTGACCAAAACTCAACTATCTTCCATCAATCTGTCACTCCTCATCTTATTCACCGCCCCCTCCCTCAAGTAAACCTCTGGATTTCCTCACATTGCTTAATGGTAGTCCCTGTCCTGAATAAATTTCCAATATCCTCATTGTAATTTGTTGCATAACTCCTCCACGATTCTATCCATTTATTGGTCTTGATATTTATAAATATGTATCCTTTAGAAAAGTAATCTACAGTTTCCTGGTGTGAGTTATTAGCACTTGTTTCACTCAGTAATTCATCATATCCTTCCTCATTCACCAAACCCACATAGGCTTTGGATATAGTCAATGATAGTAGAGAAATAGATCTTTCTCTGAACAAACAATGTCCCAAGGAACAAAAATGGCCTCCTAACATATATGATCCATTACAGAAAGTTCAAATGCCTTGCGTGTCATATAAATGCTCTTTATAGTCTTGCTCTGCACAATTCTCGTGCTTCATTTATTCTGTTTTCCTGATGTGAACTTCACACCAGGCACCAAGGACTGCATGTGGATCTCCAATGAGCCTTGGCCTCCTGCCTTTAGGTTTTATCTCCTCAGCTGAAAATTGCCTCCTTGCCAATGCAGCAAGCCGACCCTGGAACTGTGTTCTCCCCACCTCCAATAGTTGGCATCCCAGTGTAGATCCAATAGCATGCATGCAGATTTAACATCTGCCACTCTATTTATTATCACTTCTCACTTTCTGTCATTCCAAGAAGTAGCCGGGTGAAACAGTGCCTAGATTCCATGTGCCCTTAGAATTGATGTACAGCATCACTTGACTCCCAACCCCATCATACACAACTATGTACACTTGCTAAATTACTATCTTCTCTGGATTTTAGCTTCATGATAGGATAGAATGAACAGTGGCAATATTTAACTCAAAGTCTCCTGTGAGTACACAGTAATATAATGCAAATAAAATATTTAGGACAGTGCTCCTATCAACCCATAATAAACAATATGCCTGTTTAAAACTGATATTTATATTAGTATTTTCTTATATTTTACAACTGCTTTTGGGTTATAAGAGAAAATGGTTCTAAAGAAAAGAAAATCACCTTTAAAGAATTTATTTATCTGCCACATGTAGTTTGATTACCTCACTGATCTTCCATCCTATCAACATTAGTGGAGTAAGAATTAGTATTGTCAACTTACAATTTATAGATGTTGAGTCACAAAGAGCATGATTCATTGAAGAGTTTAGAATTCTGGCTGTGAGAAACACTGTAGGACTTCTATCACAAGGTACTATAGCCTGGGTCCACTACACAGAAATTATTTTGGATGTACAAAGGTTGCAAAGACACAAATGATATAATTTAAGTTGCTTGTTCTTGTGGGCTCTCCATTTAGCTTACAGTTGGCTGCTTCATTCTATCCTCATACTGTCAAGAACAAGAAAGATACATCTTTCTCTTTCTTCTTTTAGGGTCAACAATTCTATTGGATCAGGGCCACCTTAAATTATCATTCATTGATTGTCTGCTGAAAACGTCCTTTCCAAATATAGTCGCTGTGCATAGTAGACATGAAGTATGTAGATGTGGAAGACACAGTTCAGTCCATAGTATGCTTCTTTTTTTAGAATGAATCTAACTGCCAAATGTAAGGTGTGAACCAGCATAAGGAAGTCACTGATGTAACACAGGAAGGCAAAAAAATCCACGTCCAGTCTGCTCTTAAGATTTAGGACTTTCAGCCATACTCTATATTGTATTTTATTCTATTTTGTTTTGTAACCTAGTCTTGGAGCTTCTTCAACAGCAAAACTATGAAGTACATGTTAATAAAGCAAGAGCAGGGGCACATTGACCACTATGCATTCAAAAGGGGCATTTTTGAAGAAACATATTATTTTCAATGAACCATTCTCTATCACGAAATTTAAAATACTCAGTTCTGCATGGTAGCCACTGAGGGTGAGAACTTTGGACGTAGGAAAGACTGCAGAAGCTCATAGAATAAATCCTAATCTCTGGGAAGAATTGTATAGGAAACACTCTAAAACCTGACGAGTTGGTAAAAGTATAGCACTCTTGAGGACTGTTGAGTCTCAACCAAGCTAGTATGTGATCCACTGGTAATGAACCTTGTGGTTGAGAAGAACAAGGGAAGAGATTCCACTGTTTCTCAACCACCTCTCTTCCATACACAGCACCCCACTGCACTTTAAATTCCTCCTAATGGAACTCAAGAAACTTGAGCAGGTCTCTAACATGGACTCGTGTTAACCTACACAATGTATAGACCAAGAATATCATAATTAATAATGAGCAGAAAAATGCCAGACAGCATAGGCATCTCTCCCAGTAAAAGAGGAAGAGAGTCTCCATAGCAACCAATGGATATTCTGTCAAACCAAACTGAGCTCAACCTTTAGGTTTAATGGAAGATGCTGAATTATTTTTCTAAGACAAGGTTTATAGCTGCTCTGCTGTTTAATCATGCTTCAAAAACGAAAAGTAATGGGACCAAAGCCCAAACGATACCCTGTGGTGATATTTTATTTGTGCTTTAACAAATAAAGCTTACCTAAAGATCAGAGTGTGGACCTAGACACACTATTTAGCCACAGAGGCAAGGCAGTGGCAGCACACACCTTTAATCCTAGTATTCCGGAGGCAGAGTGAAATGGATCTCTGTGAGTTCAAGGACAACCCTGGGCTACACAAGCTCAGTGGATCTGATCTGAAAGAGAAACAGAGCCAGCAGTGGTGGCTCACACTTTTAATCCCCATACTAGGGAGGTGGAGACAGGAAGAAACATGCCTAGGCCTGGATGAAAAGAGGAATATAAGGCAGGAGGAGACAGGATCTCGGAGCATTCAATCTGAGGGCTTGTAGAGACAGGATACCTCATTCAGTCTGAGGATTTCTTAGAGGTAAGAACTAGTGGCTGGCTGTTCTTCTTCTCCTATCTCTCAGTTTTCACCCCCTAATATCTGATTGGGTTTTTATTATTAAGAACAATTATAATTCTCACTATGATACCCCACATTCCTCTACAAAATGTGCAAGCTTACATTTTTGCAAAAAATTTTTTGAAAAAATACACACAGGCTCATAGAATGAAATGAAATTAATTATTCTTCCAAAAGCAATCTACAGAGTCAATGCAATCTCAATGAAAATCTTCTCGCTACTCATCATGGAAACAGAATAAATAGGCCTTGAGAGCTTGTTTGTAGGTTCTATCAAGGGAACACAGCTGTACATATACCCTTGACCGAAGATCGGTCCTCCTCTATGTGGGGAAGATTGTCCACTTTGACTGAGCTTGCAGCTTTGGGAGAGATACTCATGGAGTGCTGAGAGAGGAAAGAGACACCCGCCTAGCCAACCCAACCAGCCAAATCAACCCTGGAAATCAATGCAGCCAGTATGGATCTAGCAAGAAACCTGGTACTAGGGAAATTCTCAAGCATCCACAAGAATGACCCCAGTTAAGACCCTACGCAATAGTAGAAAGGGTGTGTGAAATGGCCTTTCCCTGTAATTAGATTGAAGACTACCTTAAGTGCCACCATAGAACCTCCATCCAGGAACTAATGGAAGTAAATGCAGAGATTCACAGCTAAGCACTAGACTGAGATTTCAGAGATAGCTCCAAGAGAGGAAGAAGTGATAACATGAGCAAAGGGGTCATGATCATGATGGGGATACCCACAGAAACAACTGACCTGATCTAGTGAGAGCTCACTGACTCTGGAATCATAGCAGGGGAACCTGCATAGGACTAAACTAGACCCAGTGAATGCGGCTGACAGTTGTGTGGCTTGGGCAGTCTGTGGGGCAACTGGCAGTGGAACCAGGATTTATCCCTACTGCTTGAACTGGCATTTTGGAACCCATTGTTTTTGGAGGAATACCTTATTCAGCCTAGATATAGGTGGCAGGGCCTTGGTGCTGCCTCAGAGTGATGTGTCAGACTCTGCTGACTCCACTTGGGAAGCCTTACCCCCTCTGATGACTGGATGGGAAACTGGGGTGGGAGGAAGTTGAGGGGGAGCAGGAGGAGGGGAGGGAGTGGAAACTGGTATAGGTATGCAAAATGAGAAAAGATAGTTTAAAAAATAAATTTAATTAATAAAAGTGATAGAATAAATAACAATCATATTATTTATTTATTGGGAATTTAAAAATACTGAAGACATTCAAAACAATTCTAGGTGTGGAAGAATTGTCTGTATTCTGTCAATCATGTTTTAAATAAATGCTGATTGGCCAGGCAGGAAGTATAGGTGGGACAACCAGACAGGAAGTAAAGGTGAGGCAATGAGGACAGGGGAATTCTGGGAAGAAGAAAACCCAATCCATTCCTCCCAAATCCTGCCCAGACCATGGAAGAAGCAGGATGTGACCTGCCCCGCTGAAAAAGGTACTGAGCCATGTGGCTAACATAGATAAGAATAATGGGTTAATATAAGCTATAAGAGCTAATAAGAAGCCTGAGCTAATGGGCCAATCAGTTTATAATCTTATGGAGACGTCTGTGTGATTTTCTTTGGGACCTAATGACTGTGAGAAATGGGCAGGACAGAAACCCCAAAGAGCAGGCCCTTCATGTTACAAATTCTGAGTAAAAAGAGTAATGCTCAAGTTATTATCATTTCTGAACTCAGGTTATAATTCAGAGCCATAATAATAAAAGCAGCATGTTATTGGTACAAAAAAGAAAAATATCAATGGAATAAAAGACCCAGATTAAAGCCTATGGAATTACAGCCACCTGATAGTTTAAAGGGTGACAAATATATATACACTGAAGAAAATACAGCATCTTCCACATATGGTCTTAGAAAAATTAGATTTCTATACATGAAAGAGAAAACTAGGTTCATATCTTTCACTCTGCACAAAAAACAACCCCAAAAGAAGTCAAATATATTCTAAAAGCTGAAACTCTGCAAGGGCTTGAAGAGAAGGTATGAAGTATGCTCTAAGATATGGAAATAACTAAGGACTTTCTAAATGGGATTCCAGTGACTGCAGAAATGAGACAAACCATTGACAAATGGGACCTTGAGAAACTACACAGATTTGTACAGCAAAAAGCAAAACCAGCAGAGTGAAAAGCAGCTTACAGAATGGGAAGAAAATCTGCTCTGTCTTTACATCTGAGAGAGAATCATTATCTAGATCACAAAATAAACTCAAACAAAAATTTAAGAAAATAAATAACACAAAAATGTTGACTGTAACTCCTCACAGTTTAGCAGAACATTTTAAAAGTAAGAAATAAAAATGGCTAGTAAATTTTTCTTCTACTTGATGTTTTTTAATTTTCACACAATATATTTTGGGCATATTTCCCTCTCCATCAACTCCTCTCAGAGATCCCCCCTTACCAATGCAACTTTGCATTCTTTTCATCAGTAAAACAACAGCAACACAAAAACAAAACAAACAAGACACACAAAAAAACATATGGAGTCTATTTTGTATTGGGCCACCATTCCTGAGCCTACCCTGGAATATAGTAGATATAGGCAGGGTCACTCATTAAGGAACATTGAGTTTTATTTTTCATCAGGTAACAATGGCAAATAGTTTTTCCCCCAGGGAGGAGGCCATTTCTACACAGTTCTTGTTCTTACTGCAGGGATTTTATATGGTTTGAATCTGTTCATGTCAAATGTGTGCTGTCATGATATCTTTAGGTTCATGTGTGCATCTTCCTTGTTGTGTCTGGAAAACCCCATTTCATTGGAATTGCTTACTACCTCTGACACTCACAATTTTTCTGCATCCTCTTCTGCATAGATCTTTGAGCCTTGAGAGGAGAGGTATGACATCAATATACCACTTTTACAAGGCACAGTGGTGCATGCAAAACTGCATGGCTGCCTAAGGTTTCAAGAGTAAGGGTCATTTGAGCATTTGACTCTAAACAAGGGATTTATACTATTTCCTCTAAATCTCAGGAAATGCTGTGGAAGAGAGAGCATAAAGAATATAAGAACTGGAAAGATAAAGAGAATAGCTGAGAAAGGCTATTCTTGGGTCGTGGTACAGTCATTGCAACGATGATGTCTTAGCCTTATATTGGGCCTGCAAAAGACACAGGCTATTAGTCATATAATTAGAGAGTAAATGAAACTAATAGGTCTTATCACTCTCTAATGAATTATTGGCTATCAGTGAATTTAGGAAGAGGGACAATCATTGTCTTCAGTTGCAAACTTGTTTATTAACTCAATAGGCACCAATTGATAGTTCCAAAACCATGCTTTCTGCTGCTGTGATAAACACCATTGCCTAAAGCAACTTGGGGAGAAAAGGGTTTGGAACATACTCAAAGACCAATGTGATGGAAACAATTCAATTGAGTTTCCATCTTCCATTGTATGTCAAGTTGACAACTAAGATTAACCATTACAATTATGATCACACATTTGGCCCTGGCTAACCTCAAAACAAAAACTGTATATATAGAAACAAAACTGTATATATAGAAAAGTTACTTACAGAGGACATGGTTGGCAGAGGTGGAAGGCAGACAGAAGAGGGATAGGAGTATTCAGGTAAGAGTAATCAGAATTTTGCTATATTGTCAAAGAGCAAACAATAATTTATTTTGAAAAATAAAAGAAATATTCCATTAAATGAATATTACATATAAAATATTTATATAGTCCTTACAAAATAACATTTATAGCATATAAATATTTACATGCTGTGGGACAATGGATTTGTACTTTGTAAAGATTTGTCACTTGGATGTTAATAAAATGCTGATTGTCCAGTAGCCAGGCAGGAAGTATAGGCAAGACGACCAGGCAGGAAGTGGAGTCAGGGTGATGAGAACAAGAGAATTCTGGGAAGAGGAAAGCTCAGTCTGCAGCTATCACCCAGATGCAGAGGAAGCAAGGAAGCAAGATGAGAATGCCTCGCTGATAACAGGTACCAAGCCACGTGGCTAACACAGTCAGGAATTATAGGCTAATATAAGTTATAAGAGTTAATAAGAAGCCTGAGCTAATAGGCCAACCAGTTTATGATTAATGTAGATCTCTGTGTGTTTCTTTGGGAATTAACGGCTGTGGGACAGAGCAAGACAGCAACTTCTCCCAACATTAACATGTTATACAAAACCATAATTAAGTATAAATTATATAATATTCATTTAATATTACATATCAATGGAAATGAGCACACTAAAGTGTCTTCATGTGACAATGCGGAGTTTTAAGGATCTCACACATATAATTTTTAAAACTTCAGAGCCCAAATTTTCATGTACATAATATTGAGTGAAAAAATAGGACAATGCATTATATGATTTCATTTGCATGATGTTCAAAATCAAACAAGACTGATGACGAAGATTAAATGCTAGAAGAATGAGCATTTGCAGGAATAGCTAACGACTGGGAAGAAGTGAGGCTTTAGGCTCCGGTGAAGGCCAGGTTTTACTTTCCAGTTAATAATGATAGAACACACAGTTATGTGATATGATATTTTGTTATGGCGAGTATACCTTGTGGCGTGTTTAAATTGAGTTAAAGATATTTCCTCAAATTTCTTAGTTTGTTCAAAATTTCTAGTTTTTAAAACATTGCATTGGTTTCATCTATACTTAGTCTTCTGAGCCATAGACACCTTGAACTAATTTCTCCTGTCTAAATATTAATTAGCACCTGTGAACCAACTCTCCCTCCCTGCATCTCCTACTCTTCCAGCTTCTGTCATCATCTGGAGCATCAACTCTGAGCATCTCACCTGTGAGTGAGATGATGCATGAATTGTCTTGATGGGTCCACCTCATCTCACAATCTGTGATGTCTTTCCCTTTGTAAATGTTGCAGATGAAAGAATTTCATCCACTTGGGCTACATATTATTCCATTGTGCGTAATGGACACATTTTATTTATCTACTCATCAGTTGATTAACAGTTTGATATCTCTTGAACTTCTGATACTGTAACAGCTCTCACTTGGGTGATTTCAAATGCCAGTGTATTAGCTTGGTACTATTTGTTGGTGGTAGAAATATTTTAGGTGAGACCTAGCAAAGAAGTTTTAAATTTGGGAGATATGTGCTCTGAGGACTGTGCAACCCTGGCCTCTGCTAATCTGTTTCTTTCACACTGCAAAAGGTGAAGTGGATTTGTTTCACCACATGTTCCCACCATGCTGGGACTCGACTGAACCAAAGACTGGAGTTAGTTACTTCAAAGGCAAAGTCAGAACAAAATTGTACTATTCCTCAAATATGAGGTCCCTGTGACCGTCTAATTCATGGAGGTAGATTGTCATATATTTGGCATTGTGGGAAGTGGAGGACGGTGAGTCATGTAATTTTCTTTGGTGATGAAGAGGTGAATGGAGTTATGTGTCAAGGCCGATATGCTCTGTGATATTGGATAATACCCAGAAACTGCTCCTGATACAATGTGCAATTTTCTAGTCATTTGTCACCATAAATTTTAAAAGAAACTAATAAAAATGGAGTCTTTCTATCTCCTTGCCACTGGGACCTTGTAGACCTGCCACAAGAGCCTCAGACAATGTCCTCGGCCCCCTCCAAGGGGCCTAAGCAGGACACTGCTTCCATCCATGACCTTTAGCCATATATATATATATATATATATATATATATATATATATATATATATATATATATGTTGTTTTTTTTGGTTTTTCAAGACAGGGTTTTGCTGTAGTTTTAGAGCCTGTCCTGGAACTAGCTCTTGTAGACCAGGCTGGCCTCAAACTCACAGAGATTCACCTGTCTCTGCCTCCCGAGTGCTGGGATTAAAGGCGTGTGCCACCACCACCATCTTTTCTACATTCAAGACACATTTCAGAATTTTTCTGACCTGGTTTCACTCAACATTGGAAGTAAGAGAGGACATTTTCTAAAGCATTTAATTATTATGTTTGATTGGAATTGTGAGTTAATAATTATCTTCAAAATAGCCTGACCAATATTCTAAACTTTACGTGTTGGAGTGAATATATTGGTGATATGCTTGGCTGAGTGGAGTGTATCCTACTGAGTGAAAAATGACAAGATTTATTTACAACTTACCTGTTAAAGAGCAAAACCAAGATAAAAATCAGTCAATTTCTTAGAATAACTTTAGAACCACTGTTCCCCCTTTATAAGTTATTTCCATTTCAAGCATTACCAAAACACCCACCTCACTCTGCTGAATTGTCTGCTTTTCCTGCATAGCATCGAAAGGTTGAGCAGACGTTTCAATTTTTCATCTTTTGCTGAAGTACAAGATGTTTTGCTTCCTCATGTTGGTATCACTGCGTATCTTGATCTTCTTCCTATATGATGAGTGTTATGTATATTTTATTGTTGGGAGATAGGCACATGGCATGACAGATATTAAAACTACATAGCATCTCAGAAGATTTGAACGTGAATAAATTTCTAGATGAGGTAACCTTTGTATAGCTTTGGGGTGAATAAGAAAAAGCTCTTTCTTCCTCCCTCCCTGTCTTTTTCCTCCCTTCTCAGAAAGAGAGAGAAAGAGAGAGAGAGAGAAAGAGAGGGAGAGAGAGAAACACTTGTAAGCCTCTAAGCATTAGCAAAAAATTCCTTATATTGCAAATGAGCAAAATATTTTACCAAGCATTATTAGAAAACTGAAAAATTTTCGGCTTGTTTTAGGTCTGTAATTCCACATGAAATCTATTTATATATGTTTATGTGTATGTACATGCATACATTAGAAAATTTCACCATGTCTTCTAAAGAATTTGTATAGAATACTTATGTTTATAAACAGAGGGTGAGGATATGGTACAGTTGTAGGGGACTTGCCTAGAATTCATGTTATTGTAGGCCTCAACACAACAAAACAACAAAAGCTAAGATTTTTCACTGTGACATTTTCCTAACTTGCTTCAGTTTTCTGATTTGCATTACTCAGGACATATAAACTACACTCTTTTTGGTATATTTAATTTAAAATCAGACATTTAACAGCAACATACTTACTAATGCTTAAGTAAAAAATAATAATTCTAAAGTGACCTTCTACATCATTGGTTTGGGGTCATTGGTCTTAAACAAAATATTATTCAGCTATGAAGATAAATGTAATTATGAAATTTGTGGGTTAATGGATGGAACTTCAAATAATCATTCAGAGTGAGGTAACCTCGACACATAAAGACAAATGCTGATATGCTTTCTCATATATGGATGCTAACATTGAATCTTTAGATCTGTGTGTTTAAATTGCAATACCCATAAATGGCAAGAATTAGAATGCAGTCATGGATGAGAAGTCAAGGAAACAAGGATAGATTGTATGATGAGATAAAGGGAAATAGTTGGCAGAAGAGGAAGTTAAGTGGGTAAAGGGAAATAATGCACAGAAAGTAAGTACTAAATGTCATGGGAGATCAGAGGGCAGAGTACAAAAAGAGTACAGGGAGGAACAAATAACATTAAGGCCTTTGAAATTGCTAGATGCAAAAAAAATTACTACTGTAAATGTTCCTTAAAATGTTTACATATATAGGAGTTTAAATAAGTTACCCTATATTGGATACACAATTCCATAGGCTATCTAATAAAAAGTCAGTATCAGGTAAGGACTACAATTTTTTTAAGCTGTAGGTCAATGGGGCTATAGGCACACCCATTATTAAAGGGCACTGCCATTATTGTTGCTTGTACTCTAGTACTTAATGGTAAGATCCTATTGCTGAAATACCATAATCTTGAGTCATGGGGCATGAAGAAATAAAGCTTATACCAGCCTGGAAGTTTTATACCTACATGATAGCTTTCATAGTGTTAGAAATATAGTCCACATTCTCCTAGGTGAGAAAAGCAACTGACAGTGTTACCTAGCTGTGAACACTGTGCAGGAAAATAGTAACTGACATGTAAAGATATGCTCACTAGTACAAAAGTGGCACGGATCCTCTGAGAGAAACCAACCACTTTATGGCTGTATTTAAGCCCAGGACCCCAAGACAGAACATATACCTCATTCCATTATCTCAGTCAAAACCTGTAGCTGGTTAAATTATAGGCCCTAGAGGTAAATTATTACTAGTAGTCTATTATCCAGTTAAATGGACATAGTAGTAAACTTTCCCCTAAGCTTTTTGTATTCATAGATTAATGCATCTCTCATCCCCCATCAGAGGAATGTGTCTTTTTACTGTAGATAGGGAATAATACTAAGACCAATAATTGGTATATATGCAGAGGGAAAAAACATGTAGTACTTCCTGGATATAGAAGCACAATCTAACACAAGTACACACAACAATGACTGCATAGACAAGATCAGCACAAGGTCAATCTGCCAAATCCCAGCATGCACTAGGAAGTGGCAAATGAAGACCTGCCCCCTGCTGAGAAGCTATGGATATTTGATGGCTGCTGGAGAAAGAAGTTGCTCTCCCCTGAAGTGCTGCCCATATTCCAGTAAATGGTTAAACACACATACCCCTAGATTTAGGACTAAGTGGACTCAGTGTATTGAATAAGAGAATACATGAAGTTAAGAGCAAAAGAGATAATACGCAGAAACGAGGTCTTTAAGGGGATGGAATGGGATAGACTCGATCAAAATATAGTATAAGCATTATGAAATTCTCAAATATAAAATATATACACATAATGCCACCAATATTTGCATTTTTTTCTTCTATTGTGTTTTAAGATGTGCTATTTTAGAGGCAGAATATGTCTCAGTGCAGTGAATGGAGCAAGTCTAGGAACACAGATTGACAAGAAGTTTTGAAGAGAGATGTAATAGTCATGCAAGCAGGCACCAGAACCCAAAATTTGATTTCTTTCTCAATTTAGGTAAAAATTTTCAATCTTTGGAAAAACACGGATCTGAAAGCATTGGGCTGATACTGAAGAGCATCCTACTTTCTGCCTCTGTCATGATATTGAGACAATTTGGCTAATTAAATTTGATGATGGAGTAATATATCACTCCTGTTAACTCACAGTGAATTTAGTGTACATTCCTTGTCCATAGATGCTCATTGGCTCAGCACTCACCAATTACAATCTTGATATAATTTTCCAGCCCAGTCTGTTATTGAAGGCGGGTAATCGCAGTTTCTCAAAAGGTTGAGGCAGGAGATTCAGAAGTTCAGGGCCAGGCTGTGTACCTTCAGGAGGCACTGTTGCAATGTCAAAACTAAAAGTTAGTTAATATAGTACAGTGAGACCTCTAAATGGGTCATACTGTTAGATAAAGTACATAGGCTTGGGAGAGAAAAGAAAAGGAGTATAGAAAAATACTTAAATAAAAAAGGGTAAAGTCTTTAAAGAGACAAAGTACAGATAGTCATGGATTAAAAAAAAGAGAGAGAGAGCCCATCCCCGAGGCTTTCTGGCCACTTAGGGCCCCCTCTACTGGCTTTGCTGTTTATCCCTGCTCGCCCCTGGGCATCCCTTTTCATCTGCGTGGTCCTAGCTGCACCCGAACACCCGAACTCAGATTATCCGGGCTGAGGCCTTGGGGGAAGGGTGAGCCCACTGCTAGAGGGCCTCCCTTGTCCCACAGAGCCTAGCGGGGCAGAGCAGGCAACTCTCAGTAAGCACACCCTTGGGACTGGGAATCCCTGGGCTAGGAAGGAGCCCAACCAGCTTCGGCAGATTCATCCAGAACCCAGCAGATAGGCCCGGACAGAGGGACCAAGCCACCGAGACTCTCCCTAACACATTTGAAGGAAGAAATGGGCAGGGGCCAATCAAAGAATTCATCCAACAACCTGAAAAGCAACATGATAACACCAGAATCCAGTGATTATGGAACAGGAAAACCCGAGCAACCTATCCCAGAAGAAGTAGAAGAAATTGACTTTAAATGTAACTTTATGCAAGTTATAGAGACCTTTAATAAAGAAGTGAAAAACTCCTTTATAGAAAGGGAAGAGAAAACTAACAAAAAGTAAGAAGAAATGAATAAATTCCTCAAAGATACCCTAGAAAACCAAGAAAAAACAATCAAACAGGTAAAGGAAACAGTTGAAAACTGAAATGGAGGCAATGAAGAAAACACAAACCGAGAGATGGCAGGAAATTGAAAATATGGATAAATGAACGGGAACCACACAGACAAGTATAACCAACAGAATACAAGAGATAGAAGAAAGAATCTCAGACGCAGAATATACGATAGAGAAAATAAACTCAGTGATAGAAGAAAACAACAAATCCAACAAATTCGCAACAAAAATCATCCAGGAAATCTGGGACACCATGAAAAGACCAAATCTAAGAATAATTGGGAAAGAAGAAGGAGAAGAATTCCACTCCAAAGGCCCAGAAAATATATTCAACAAAATTATTGAAGAAAACTTTCAAACCTAAAGAAGGATATTCCTATGAAGGTTCAAGAAGCATAGAGAACACCAAATAGGCTGGATATAAAAAAAATCATCCCCTCGCCATATAATAATCAAAACACAAAATATACAGAATAAAGAAAGAATATTAAGAGCCGCAAAGGAAAAAGGTCAAATAACATATAAGGGTAAACCTATCAGAATTACACCTGACTTCTCTATGGAAACCAAGAAAGCCAGAAGGTCTTGAATAGATGTGCTGCAGAAAGTAAGAGACCATGGATGCAAGCCCAGACTACTATATCCAGCAAAGCTTTCTTTGACCATCGATGGGGAAAACAAGATATTCCAGGCTAAAAAAAATTTAAGCAATACATAGCCACAAACCCAGCCTTACAAAAAGTACTAGAAGGTAAACCACAACTAAAGGAAGCAAACAACACCAATAATAACACAGACATCTAAAGTAGGTTAAGAGAATGGATACAAAAACAGGACCCAACATTCTGCTGTTTACAAGAAACACACCTCAACCCCAAAGACAGACATTATCTCAGAGTAAAGGGTTGAGAAAATGTTTTTCAATCAAATGGCCCCAAGAAACAAGCAGGTGTGGCTATACTAATATCTAACAAAATCGACTTCAAGCTAAAATCAATCAAAAGAGATGGAGATGGACACTTCATACTCATAACAGGAAAGATTCATCAAGATGAAGTCTCAATCCTGAATATCTATGCCCATAATATAAAAGCACCCACATATGTAAAAGAAACATTACTAGAACTCAAAGCACACATCTAACCCCACACACAAATAGTAGGAGATTTCAACACTCCTCTCTCACCAATGGACAGGTCAACCAGACAGAAACTTAACAAAGAAATACGAGAACTAACAGATGTAATGAATAAAATGGATTTAATAGACATCTATAGAACATTCCACCCAGACAGGAAAGAATATACCTTCTTCTCAGAATCTCATGGAACCTTCTCGAAAATTAATCACATACTTGGTAACAAAGCAAACATCCACAGATACAAAAAAGTTGGAATAACCACCTGTGTCTTGTCAGATCACCATGGAGTAAAGTTAGAATGTAACAATTCCACACCCAAAAAGCATACAAATTCATGGAAACTGAAAAGTCAACTACTGAACCACTCCTGGGTCAAGGAAGAAATAAAGAAAGAAATTAAAGTCTTCCTTGAATTCAACGAAAATAAAGACACAACATACCCCAACCTATGGGACACTATGAAAGCAGTACTAAGAGGAACGTTCATAGCACTGAGTGCCCACATAAAGAAAACGGAGAAAGCACACATTAGTGACTTAACAGCACACCTGTAAGCTCTAGAAAAAAAAGAAGCAGACTCACCCAGGAGGAGTAGAAGACTGGAAATAACCAAACTGAGGGCTGAAATCAACAAAATAGAGACACAGAAAACAATCCAAAGAATCAATAAAACGAAGAGCTGGTTCCTTGAGAAAATCAACAAAATCGACAAACCCCTATCCAAACTAATCAAAAGGCAGAGAGAGAACACTCAAATTAACAAGATCAGAAATGAAAAGGGGGACATAACAACAGACACTGAGGAAATTCA